>JACEII010000018.1:4747557-4763532 GCA_014332785.1 Antheraea mylitta
CCGAAACGCACAATTGCAGTCTTCTTCGATGTCGGCAAGGCCTTCGATAAGGTCTCGCACGGAGGGATTATCCATAAATTATGTAAATCTCGCGTACCCGATAGGTTAATTCATATTATCTGCGATTATCTCACTGATAGGACATTACGCTTCAGAGTGGATGGTGAACTATCGCTGCCCCACCTGATACGCTCAGGTGAGCCACAGGGCTCCATACTCGCGCCCACGCTCTTCAATCTGTTCATCAGTGACCTACCTCGGTCTCGGGGTGTCGAGGTAGGTTGTTACGCTGACGATACCGTTATTTCCACTTCCGGCTGGCGGTCGAACTTTCTTAGAAAGCGCATCGAAAAAGCCGTTCATACTCTCGGTGAATGGTTTCGTTGATGGCGCATAGAGGTTAATCCCGATAAGAGTGCCGCAATACTCTTCGATCCCACGAAATGCGCTAATAAATTTGAGCCCATCAGGCTATACGGAATCGATATCCCTTGGGTCGAAGAGGTCAAATATCTCGGTGTTACATTAGATAGACATTTAAAGTTCAATTCACATATAGACTGAGTGCGAAACAAAGCCGCTATGGTCTTGGGTCGCATCCATCTGTTGCTTTGTCATAAAAGTAAGATGTCCCTCAGACACAAGCTCACTTTGTATAAGACGTGTATCGGTGATAACATATAGCTGCCCCGTTTTTGCGCATATGTCCAAAGATAACTTTGAAAAGCTGCAGGTGTCCAAAATCGTGTTTTAAGTAAAGTAACCGGTGCCCCGTGGTACATCCGAAGAGTCGATCTCCATAGAGACCTAGAGATCTCTATCTAGGCGTACGTAAAATCACTTACGATTAGTTATTTTGAAAAAGCCGCGAATCATCCCAGTCCATTAGTGGTATCCGCCACAAACTATGAACCCGTACCTAATGCTGCGCGTTATAAAAGACGTCCGCGACACATTTTTACCAACTCACCTGATTCAATCACGTCAGCGAACGATCAGTACCAGCCTGTCTCTCGAAACAGAGCGTGTTCACGCCCACGCCCGCGTAACCACAGATCACGCCGCCGTGGTCTGGGGGTTAATTTCGCTCCGGCACACCCAATTAGGCATCCCCCGGCAGCGGCTCAAGCCTAGGTTCGATCCCTCGGTAGGGAGCCCTTGAGTGCGTTGCTTGCGCGATACGGTGACACACAAATATACATCACCGCTACAACACTACACGATCACCCCGACACACGTGCACGCCTACACGCTTACACATGAAAGTCGAAGGGTTTACTTTTTTTCCCTTATCGAACTGAAAAACTCTCAATTTTCCGATAATAAATATATGGAGGAGTTGTTGAGGCGTGTACACATATACGTTTCAACAACTCATATATATATGAATAGTTAGCTAGGTTAGCTTAGATAGGTCGCGATTTTGCATGCAAAAGGCAACAGCCAAGCCGAGGTGTACCGTGCACCCTTGAGCTGGTTGGCAAAATAAAATCAGCTGAGTGCCTAAAGCGCTCGCCTTAGTAGTCCGGTGAGGCTGTTAAGACCTTGCTGGGTCAATAGCGTAGTCATTTCGAAAAAAAAAAGGTAATAATCTCTGTCGTATAAGATGAATTTAAGGATTCATCTTAGGCCAAAAATTTATTCAAATTTTTTTAGTTCTGTTCCTAATCAATCTAAAATAGTTCGGACTGATTTATTTATTAATTTTATTATTTGAATCATTTTATTTTCCACTAGTTGCCTCAGCGAACTTCGTTTCGTCTTAATATTTTTTTTTTCTTCTTTTTGTAGAGACATACCAACATATGTAACATTATGCTATGCAACTTCATATAAATTGTTCTCTTTTCCGGAATACAAACTAAGAAAACGAAATTCTTAAAGTACAATAAAATGATAAAATTACATGTGTCAACTCAAAAACGAAAAAACGCATCGTAATTACGGATGTGTTCAAATTGGTAATAGCAATTTGAAGTTACGTTCTCAATTATAGAAAAACAAAACTTATTTGCAGGTTCTTTCGTATAATTTTTCCAATTTTTCTCTCCATAAAACCTTCCTGAGAGTTCAAGAAATAAATCAAATAAAAAATTACTTGAATTGGTGCAGCCATCTTTTTTTTACGCTTAGCAACAAATTTTGTGATTCATTTTTATCACTATAGTAATTATGCATCACTATAAAAAAGTCATTATTTTCTTTAATTAAACATATGTTAATAATTACAGAAATAGGAAAATCCATTGTATTGTTTTTCCTATTGTTCTCGTAATTGTTAAATTATAAATAAAAACTGGTAGTGTGTGTTAACAATACCTAACTATATGATTATATGAATTTGAAAGCCAATTTTGTTGCTGTTTTCAGGGGAACAGAAAAGGGGTACAGAAAATATTCCGAAAAGATGTACTGTTCCTAAAGGAAAGTTTAATTTTGTTTTAATAGCCCGGCAACGTAACGATACTTTGTCTTATGGTACTTCCGTACCTGCATTTATAGGTACGATCTTTTATCTATGGTGACACTAAATGTAGATATGGGAAATCGTTATTATCATGCTTTACGAACTATCAGGCAGTGTGAGGATAGACGCAGTATGATAGCTGGAGTGGCGGTTTTTTACAAACCTCAAAGCAGCTTAGCGGGCGCTAATTCCGAGCCATTGGGAGTTCCGAGTCTGACGCGGCCGGGAACGGTTGTGTCCGCGCTCGGAGCGATATTTCGTGATTATTGTGATACAATGTATACAGAGTGAAGTGTTCGGCTTTTACCTTGAAGTGCCGATCCGGCTGACGTGACGCACACGTGCACCGCAGCTGCGTAACACATGCGTTCTTTTTCCTGAAATTGAGTGAGACCCTTCCTTTGTATTTATTTATTGCTTTGTTTATTATATTATATTGGTACATTTATTTGTTTACTCATTAGTTTATCTATTTATTTACGTAGTCCCTTATCCTTTTAGTCGTCATTTCTTTATAACTTTATTTATTTCAATTATTTATTTGTTTAGTTATCCATTTATTTATTTGTCCTATATCTATGCAAATTATTTACCTTACCTGTCTCGCTAACGTATTTCCTGTATTGCTTTCTTCTTCTGGTTCATTTTAAACAGCTCTCTTGATCTGCACCCGGGATAGACCTGTAATTAACCCGTTCGGCGTGCCCCCCTGCTTAAGGCAGGGAGGATGTTTCGCGGCCCCTCCCTCTCAGTCCACCGCGATGGACTCGGCAGCAAATAAGTTCCGGCCCTTCCTCGTCGCGAGCGGTTACAACGAGGAAGATGTTAACGTTGGCTATTCTAGATTCGCGTCGCAGCCCTCCGAGAGCCCTCAATTCATCACGAACTTGCCGACCGCGAACTCATTCAGAACTCTCTCGCCGCAGTATCCTCTAGACGCGCGCGACAAAGGCCTATTAGAGGCCCCGATTTCTAGCTCCAGCTTGGAGATCGGCTCCGAGATGGAGCTAGACGTGACGGCGTCCGCCGAGCCAACCGCGACCGAGTCTGCGTCCGTGATTCCCGCGCCTTCTGCGCAATTAGACAAGGACGGTTATACGACCGTCTCTTACAGTAGGTGTCGTCCGGCCAACCCGACGGAATCGGGTTCCGTAGGCCCGGTTAAAGTCGCCAACATAGGTGGCGCTCGTGTGCCGGCGACCTCGGCTATACAGTGTAGTAAACTGCGGACGAAAGGACCTAGCTCCGTCCTGCTCACTCCGGGTTCCGCAGTTAGGAAGCTGCGCACCCCGCCTCCAGTTACGATACAAGATAAGTCCCAATGGACCGCGATTTCCAATAGATTAAAGATCCTTAAGGTCAATTATACGAATGCCCTTAGTACTCCGGCAGGCATTCGTGTCAAATGTTCCACGTCACATGACCATCGCGCTCTGATTCGCGTATTTCACGTACGCTCTAGAGGAGGAGCGCCTCCTCCGTGTCGTGCTTCGCCGTGTCCCGGCCGAAATCTCGGTCGAAGACATTACCCTCTCCGTTAAGGAGAAGAACTTCCTCGTGCGTGAGGTACATATTATGTACCACCCACGCACCCACGCTCCCTACAACATGGTGCTTGTTCTCCTCGACCGGTTGCAGGAGGGCAAGGCCATTTTTTCGCATTTTTCGCATCTGTGCGCGACCTCAACGGCGTCACCGTTGAGCCCCCACGCAAAACCCATATTCCGTCGCAGTGTCATAACTGCCAGTGTTATGGGCACTCGGCAAAGAATTGCCATCTTCGCCCCAGGTGCGTCAAGTGTCTGGGAGACCACGCCACGAAGGAGTGCGCGCGCACTCCTGGCACTCCCGATCCTTCCAGCTGTGTGCTCTGCGGTAACGCGGGGAACCCCGCGAATTATCGCGGCTGTCCCCGCGCGCCGCGCACACAGCGTCCCCGTCAGGCGAGACAGGCGCCTAGGGCGCCTGTAGCCGCCGCCCGCCCTCCGCCTCCACCTCTCATGTCCGTGGAGGCCTTCCCGGGCATGCCGGGCGCCTCCCGCGCCCCTGTAGCGCCCGCGCCCACGTCCTCATCGCGCTCGCCACCCTCTGTGCTGCGCGCGGCTCAACCCCGGCGGGCCCCTATGGCCCCCTGGACCCCCGACCTCAGCCTCAGGCTTCTTTTAAGCCTCAAGCGCCGCCGCCACAGGCGGTTTATGCTTCCTCATCCTCTCGCTCCAGTAAGTTTGGCTGGATGAAACATCTACTCCGCGAGCACGACATGAAGGATGTCCTCGCCTTCCACGCCATAGTAGAGCTCTAGGAGGAGTTAGGTCTTCTCACCGCACTAGCGCGCTTCCCGACTATCGGAGTCACTATTCAGCACCTCGCCCGGTCACCCTCTTCTAAATAAGTTTTAAAATTCACGGGTCTTAATAAAGTAAAACCACGCGGTCTATGTCTCTCGTTTTTCAATGCGAGATCCCTTCGGACACAGCGTGATCTAGTAGCTGACTTTTTACGCGTTACACAGATAGACGTTCTCCTCATCCAGGAAACGCTTTCAAAACCAAAAATGTGTAATACTAGAATCGTGAATTATTGCATAGTAAGAAATGACCGTGCCACCCGCGGGGGCGGCACCTTAATCTATTCTAGGCGTTCGTTGTATTGCATGCCGTTAGATCCACCCACGCTAACCAATATGGAAGTGTCAGTGTGTAAATTAGGTATGACCGGTCACTCGGATATTATTTTAGTTTCTGCGTATTTGCCACCAAACAAAGAATTGCTAAGATCCGATCTGCAGGCGCTACTTAATTTAGGAGATTCAGTTATTATAGCGGGGGACCTCAATAGCGGGAACGTTATCTGGAATAGTCCGTGTACCTCTCGTAACGGGAGGATACTCGACGAACTAGGTAGGGTTCTCGCGTTTGACGTCATAGCCCCTTCGGAACCCACGCACTATCAAGATCATTGCCGACCCACAGTTTTAGACATAGCTCTCTTAAAAAATATCACGCTTCCTGTACGACTCATACAAGTCGTACACGAACTTGATTCAGATCATCGCCCGGTTGTTTTACAGTTAGGTCACAATTCAGACTTCACCCCACCGTCCGTTAAGGTGGCTGATTACGCGAAACTCGTTCAATATTTTAAAGAAAATCCGTCGTTTAGTAGTTTAGATAGGGTTCCGGACGTGTTGGTGTCTAAAGCCGACGCGGATTCCGCCATCGATTCCCTGGTTGACTATCTCCAGACCGCCGTCAGGGTGACCTCGAAAGAGGTACAAGCGGCGAACGATCGCCGTTTTATACTCCCTGACGATGTGAGAGCATTGATCACGGAAAAGAACGCCGCGACTCGAGCTTACGACGCTTACCCGTCTGTAGAGAATCGCGATCGTTTACGTTCGTTACGAAAAACAGTCAAGTCTCGTATTTCTAAGATCCGGGGTGACAGGTGGGACAGACTCCTGGAGGGTCTCCAGCCGTCTCACCTGTCGTACTGGAACTCTATCGCGAACTCTCAAATCAGATATGGTCACTCCAATGCCTCCTCTCGACAGAGGCCCCGAGTTGCCTCCCGCGTTCGATAGCATAGATAAAGCAGAATGCCTTGCCGCAAGCTTAGAGAAACAGTGTTCGCCAAACACTGATAACACTGACCCTTTCCATAACGGATTAATCGAATCAGCTGCGGAGCATGTACTCGCGTCTCTTCCGGCGGATACCCTAACCGCGATCACTTTCGATGAAGTTGCAGGCGCAATCAAGCGTCTCAAGCCTAGGAAGTTCCCAGGTCCCGATGGGATCAGGAACGAGGTTCTGAAACTCCTTCCTCATCGCATAATAGCGCTATTGGTCTGCGTCTTCAATGCGGCCTTGTCCCAGGGTCACTTTCCGGCCGTCTGGAAAAAGGCCGTAGTGATAGGTATTCACAAGCCTGGCAAGAAAGCTACGCTTCCCGTTAGCTATCGCCCCATTAGTCTGTTAGATACCTTAGGAAAACTTTACGAGTGGCTCCTTCTAACCCGTCTCTAGTTCTCGATTACAGATTTAAAATTAATACCACCTGAGCAGTTCGAATTTCGCGCCGAACACTCTTGCACGAATCAAGTACACCGCCTCACGGAGTACATTTTCTCTAAATTTAACGCCGATCCGAAACGTAAACCGAAACGCACAATTGCAGTCTTCTTCGATGTCGCCAAGGCCTTCGATAAGGTCTGGCATGGAGGGCTCATTCATAAATTATGGAATTTTGGATAGGTTAATTCATATTATCCGCGATTATCTACTGATAGGTCATTCCGCTTCAGAGTGGATGGTGAACTATCGCTGCCACACCCGATACGCTCAGGTATACCACATGGCTCTATACTCACGCCCATGCTCTTCAATCTGTTCATCAGTGATCAAACCTCTGTCTCGGGGGGTCGAAGTAGGTTGGTACGCTGACGATACTGTTATTTACACTTCCGGCTGGCGGTCGGACTTTCTTAGGAAGCGCATCGAAAAAGCCGTTCATACTCTCGGTGAATGGTTTCGTCGATGGCACATAGAGGTTAATCCCGATAAGAGTGCCGCAATACTCTTCGATCCTACGAAACGCGCTAATAAATTTGAGCCTATCAGGCTATACGGAATCGATATCCCTTGGGTCGAAGAGGTCAAATATCTCGGTGTTACATTAGATAGACATTTAAAGTTCTATTCACATATAGACAGAGTGCGAAACAAAGCCGCTATGGTCTTGGGTCGCCTCCATCCGTTGCTTTGTCATAAAAGTAAGATGTCCCTCAGACACAAGCTCACTTTGTATAAGACGTGTATCCGTGATAACATATAGCTGCCCCGTTTTTGCGCATATGTCCAAAGATAACTTTGATAAGCTGCAGGTGTCCAAAATCGTGTTTTAAGTAAAGTAACCGGTGCCCCGTGGTACATCCGAAGAGTCGATCTCCATAGAGACCTAGAGATCTCTATCTAGGCGTACGTAAAATCACTTACGATTAGTTATTTTGAAAAAGCCGCGAATCATCCCAGTCCATTAGTGGTATCCGCCGCAAACTATGAACCCGTACTTAACGCTGCGCGTTATGAAAGAAGTCCGCGAAACATTTTTACCGACCCACCTGATTCAATCACGTCAGCGAGCGATCAGTACCAGCCTGTTTCTCGAAACAAAGCGTGTTCACGCCCACGCCCGCGTAACCACAGATCACGTCGCCGTGGTCTGGGGGTTAATTTCGCTCCCGCACACCCGATTAGGCATCCCCCGGCAGCGGCTCAAGCCTAGGTTCGATACCTCGGTAGGGAACCCTTGAGTACGTTGCTTGCGCAATACGATGACACACAAATATACATCACCGCTACAACACTACACGATCACCCCCACACACGTGCACGACTACACGCTTACACATGAAAGTGGAAGGGTTTACTTTTTTTTCCCTTATCGAACTGAAAAACTCTCGATTTTCCGCTAATAAATATATGACTTAAATATATTTCGTATCGGATAATTTTCTAACTTTCATGTGTAAGCGGGTATGCGTGCACGTGTGTGGGGGTAATATGTGTAATGTTGTTGCAGTAATGTAATATTTTGTGTCACTGTATTGTGCGAGCAGCGTATTCAAGGGCTCCACGCTGAGGGAACGGATCTAGGCTTGAGCCGCTGGCGAAGGGCTAATCTGGTAATGGGCGTCAGTGGTCGACGTTCGACCATAGTTAATTGATTTTTTTAAAGTTTGAACTCTATTAGAGTTCTTTTGTCAAAGGGTATAATACTTCTATAATAAAAGGTTTTCATCATGGCTACTCAGTTATTTGCCAGTTTCCGTGATCTTTAATTATATAAACATAAACAAAAAGTATGTGTTAATGAAAATTGAAATTAATTATAACTTTGAAATAAAAACAGGTGGTAAAGGTCTGAAATTCTAAATAAACATAACTTTACAATAATAAAGAAATTTATCGCAACCCATGACAAAAGTAAAAGCACTCGTTTCATCTGAAAATTTTGACATTCAATAAAACCAAGGAGAATTAATTAATAATTATTTCACTGGTTCCATAAACGTACTAAAAAGACAAATTGTTTATCAATTAATTATTAATTAATGTATATACATATATATCGGACATAACCCATCTTCAGCTGCCCGACGGGATGGGTAACTGTCAGGGATCTCCCCATATAAAATAGGGCTCCCAATGATATACGAGTATAGCAAAAGAACTACCGCTGAACGGCTATATGTTGATGTGCAAAGTAACTTTGTAATTTATCTCCATTGGTATAATGTACTTGATGTCTGGGAAATGGTAAAGTAGTATAAGAGAAGACATTATAAAAGCGAATGGCAACAAAAATAGGAAACTTTCTATATGCCGATATTGTAACGATACAATGATCAACAAAATGAATCACAACGTGTTTGATAGTATATATTAAACGCATTTTTTATTATTTTTTTTATATCATGAGAAGCACAAAAGCAGGTGGGCCACCTGATGTTAAGTGATCACCACCGTCCATAGACGCTTGCAACACCAGAGGAGTCGCGAGTGCCAGCCTGTGGTTGAGGGAGGGGGGAATAGGGAAGGGGAAGTTTTTTTTTTTTTTATGCACGACAAAGTGACTGCACTATGCCTGATGGTAAGCATAGTACTTTTTTAATGATACGGCGACCACCGAGAGACAGATCATCCTTCGTCGGTCGCCGCTGTCATGCCGGCCATAATGACGAAAGTCACCCGGTACTAGATATGCACAGGCTGATCCCGAAACGCGACGCGCAAAAGCGAATCACTATGACGGGCTTTTTCGCCATGTACATGGTGGTTGCGACCCAGTCGGGCTGTATAACCCTACCACTCCGCTATCGCCATTGCCTCGTTCGTTGATCAGCAGGGTGCACCACGTGCAGGTGAGGTTGGCTTGGGTATCTCAAGTCTTAAGATGTTACTCGACACCCCTTACGCCCCATAAGGGTAGGGGAGGAGATAGGCAGAAGGGGAAGAGGAGGTGGTCTTCCAGCGCTTTCACTGACCGAACGAAATGCAACAATGCAAGCACTATTACTTCATGTCGGTGTTTCTGTGGGTTGGGTGGTACTACCCCGAGCAAGCCGATCCATTCATGCTGAAACCAGTAATAGCTTCAGTGTGACTCTAACCTACTTTGTTCGTAAAGTTGTAGTAAGAAACTTTCATTTAGACGTTTCGCGGAATAATAACGTTGACGTGTTCTGAAATTTAAATAATCGTAGTAGTATAGAGAGCGATTGGGGATATATTCATTTCCTTATCCAAACGAATTGTAATTACTTTATATTTGAACTGAAAATAATTCCGATTATTTGGTTAATATATTACTTTTAGGAATGTATATATCGTATATTATCGCACATTTATTCATGTATTTCAATTATATACAAAAACAACACGATGTTTTTAATTAAAATTCCAATGTATTTAATTAATATTTGAGCAACAATACAAATAAATGGCAACATATTTAATATAATTACCTATATATCTTTTAACGACTAAATGCTAAAAAGTAAATGTAGGGGAATATAAATAGTTATAGCTTGCAAAATAGATAATACGATGAGGGTATCGTATATGAGATCATTGGATTTGAACACTATGGAAGAGAGGCTTACAGCACTAGTAAATTAACGAGTATGCAACCACGCGTCTAAAAATTCGATTCACACACTTTACCTATATATCTATATCCATATAATTACAAGGATATTTAGCCCTAGCTATGCAATATATATATATGGAAATATCCTGAATTGTGAGTGTAGTATCAAGTAAAGTCTATATCTCATACTAGCGGGCCGGGCGAACGTTGTACTATCTTGATAATAAATAAAAAATCTAAAATTCAACCTCACCTACTGGGTCCAATTGTGAATCTAAACCATTCTCGAATCCATTGGAACACGCACACAAAATTTCATCAAAATCGGTGTAACCGTTTGGAAGTTCAGTGACAGACACACGTATAGAAGAAATTTATACATAAAGATTAGAGAAGATAATGGCTTTGTGACACAGGTTAAATCTAGTTCTACCATATTTATTTAACTACAAGGTTTTGATAAATAATATTATTATAGTATATATCAATACACATATCTAGGAAAAAATTAATTACTAACTTTAAATTGTTCCTTACAGGGATCAGTAACCGAAATAAAAGGTTTGTTTCATATTAATTACGAGCTAATGAGGTTTATAATGTAAAGTTTCATCTATTATTATACTCTTTTCATTATAATTACTCGATAGTTCAACCCGTAGAAGGTTAAAATACTCAACCCTTCAAGAAATACAGGTGTTGCGTTACACGGTGTGGAATATAAAAATTAGCAATCGGTTAATTAGACATCTAGTATTCTTCATTTTTGAGCTAAACTGGCGGGCCCGGCAGACGTCATCTCGCCCTGATTAGAAAAAATCCTTCCTTATGAATCACTTTATCTACTGGAGAAAACCGGTCGAAAATCTGTTCAGTACTTTTTAGTTTATCTCGAACAGACAGACAGACAGAGAGAAGACGCGGTAGAGGACTTTGTTTTATACTATGTAATGATATCAATCCTCTTTTATAATTAAATAATGAGGTCATTACATTGCTGGTACTCCTAAAGGAACAAAGAAAACTAATAAGAACAGATTCCTCTTCCGTGTTTCAAGAGATTTGCTTTTTTTGTTTAACAGATAATAATTACCTGGGCGACCGAACCTAGCTCGGTTCTTTAAAAAACATTTTTAAATTAAAATAAATTGTTATGTTTGCCTTACAAAATTACCTTTTTTTTACCAAAAAAAAAAAATTTAAATAATATCTCTTTTTCTGTCACTCTGATTCGAAACGGGGTTACACGAATTTTCGAAGCAGCCGAATTCCATCAGAGCTATTTTTATTTTGAGAGCGGTAGAGAAATTTACCATTATACTGTAGCTATATTTTTCCATTGCCTGAAAACTCAGTAAAAAGTTTTCTATGAATGAAATCTAGCTAGATCGATTTATCGTCTACGAAACTAACTAGATACTAATTTTCACGGAGATTGATGACGCCATTTCTGAGATCCTGAATATATAAAAATATACAAGAATTGCTTGTTTAAAAAGCTATTCCGTTCGTAAACTTGAGGTCTTGTATTAAAATAAGTTCTACTGTGTCTTTAACATTGGAACTTAAAAACTAGTGAATTATGGTATAATTTTCACCAATAGACGATTACTCGTATTGATAATTTATAATTTTAAATCCACCATCTCTGAAGTTATTTCATATTATATAAATCATTTTAAATCATAGGTATTGTCACAATAGATTTTATGGTCACAGCTTAATAATTATGTAAACCGAAATAAAGGACAAATATGTCAATGAAACCCAAATTTATTTAAATCAAAATATTAATTTAACAGTATCAAATACAATTTTGAAAATAACACAAAAATTTAAAGTAAGTTATCTATATCGTATGTGATTCGTTGAATTAAATTATCCGTCATTAAAGTATTGTAAGAACTTCGGTTGAATGATAATCTTGATTGTCAATAACATTAGGTATAGTAGATGGTAGTGGTGCAGAGATGTCCGGATTAAATATGAAATCAGTTACATCAAACACCGAACACGATTTTAACATTTTCCTGAAAAAAGAAGCACATTCAACTTTTATTGTTCATATTTTTTTAACTTTAATTTTGGCAATCAATCTTTCAGATTATTACTGCCATCGACACGTAGGTCACAATATTACAAGCATCGTACGATCACTTCAATATTAAGCGTCGTATGAATCAATATTCTAACAAGATGGTGAATCCCTTGTTAACCTTCCAGGCAATTTTTGTGACACCTCAGAATTTCATACTCCAGGGTATTATTTTCCATTCACTTCACTTATGTACAACAAACTAACTATATTACGTAAAACACCACCAAATTTACAAAATACGAAGTCAAGTAACACAATAATACAATACAATGAATAAAATATAAAATTCACTACATGACAGACTAAAATCACGCCAAAAACTCCATTACTCAAATTGTGGAGACATTTAATAAAAACAAAGTTCTTTTTAAATTCCTATTTCTATAAAGGACTGGTTGTGCCCATGACTCCATCCGCGTGGAAGCTTAAAATTAAAAGCGACTAATGAAATAACCTGAATATTCGTATATTCATAGACCGTTTATTTATTTATCTACTTTTCTTTTATACATACGTCGCGTCGTCGTTAAAATTACAATACTCTTTATAGAATGAACCGATTTTAATGAAACCAAGACTCCCCCAATGTAACTCGAGGGTATGCTTTATGATTTTCTTGTTGAGATTTTATCGTGAACACGGTACTTTAGCAAAGATGCGTTTACAACAAACACAGAGACATCTTTAAAAATGAATGAAATGTATTTTACTAATTATTCCGAAACTCTTGCAACATTTTTTTTCACAAGAATCTAAAAGGTTCAGACATGTTACATTTACATTCTAATTATATGTATTAAATTATTTAAATAACTTGATGTTTTCTTGACAATCAATTTTATTTGATGTTTGAGACGATATTATTGTACGGAATAATTAATATTCAGGGAATTATCAAACGGATATTTCAAAGATTGCCTATGAAAAATCTCTTAATGCCACCCTTGTTTAAACTGTAAAATGCAGTCTACGTATTCTATAGCGGAGAATTCATTTTTAATATTTCAAATCTGAATGTATCTCAAAATTTTATTCAACCTAAAAATCACATGCAATTAGTATTAGAGGTTGTTCACAGGTGCATAATGACAATGTATATAATGATAAGAGTATCATCAAGAACTTATATGTCCGATAATGTACAGTTTCCGATTTTAAACTGCACTTAAAATAACTTACGACTTCAGTGAAAATGATCATTGCAACACATCAAAAATATATTTTTTTTTAATTTTACAATATTTAAAATCCTAATATTCTAAGTATGATCAATCGTGTTTTGTCAGAACTGTGATGATAAAATGTGGTTTTTCCCCATACAATATCAGCAGTTGAAATTGGTTCAGTTATTAGAATAGTAACATCTTCTTTTAAACAGTGAGATACAAATCCTGAATATAGACAAATTTAAGAAGACTCAAAACTTACCATAACTTCATGGAAATTAAGGGTCTTATCTTTACCCCTTCATAACAGTTATATCGGGAAGCGAACACTATAGTGTATGAACCCAGGGATTTGATAACGAGCCAGTTTTTAGTTGAACACTTTGGTAGTTTTACGTCGACTACCAGATCCCGGTAGTCAGTAGTCGGACCATACAAAACAGTATCTTCTAATTCTTCATCAGTTACTGAAGGTTTCTGTAAAATTATAACATATTTAGTTAAAGTTCTTATGTAATCTAATTTATATACAACCTTTCATGTGAATTTTTGCTTTTCTTCTGTATTTACTTTTTTATAAAATTATGTTCACAAGACAAAGCGTGTTTTGCCAATTCATTAAAAGTGTTTTGTTTTTACTACTATGTGATTTTTATAGTCAAATCAGGCATGATTTTCTTGTTGTCATATGGTGTTCTTAATTTTTTAATACATTTCTCATAAGTTCAAGAAACATTACGTTTGTTTTTTTTTATAATTTGTTACATAAATTCATATATATAACGGAGAGATATATAAGAAAATAAAGCAAAATCAGACTGTGGTCAATGGAATAGAACTCAGTAATAAAAATCTTAAAAAAACGTTCTTGTGTAGTACATTAAAATAAATATATGTAATAATATAATTATGTAATGTAATGTAATGTAATAATAATACAAATGATATAACTGAACTCATACCCCGTATAACTGTATATGGTGCCATTTTTCCAAAAAGAAAAAAGATCCGTTCAAACCATCATTTATGTAAAGAGTCTTCAAATATTTGTTGTCCGTCATACTCTGAAAATACCTCGAATAATAATTCTCGGCAAACGTATTACGATTCCAATTCTAGCATCTGTTTAAACCTTGTAACTAATACATTTCCTTCAGATTTTGTAAAGTAATTCTTATTAATTAATTAGTTAATTTTATTTTCCCAGTGAAAAATTACTAGTTCTTAAAATCTTTTTTTTAAACATAAGTTATGTATATTATTTGACATTTATAAACAATTCTCACTCCAAAAAAATATTTCTAAAGTCTTTTAACTTACATCGGCCCTGTAGACTCTGTTTACGATTTTAATTAGTGCATTGTTTTATCATCAATAACTACAACTTTTAATTGGGAATCAACTCATTTATACTTTATTTAAAAAAAAAACTTTAATAAACTTCATTAATCTCTATAGACTCCGTTTAGGTTTTTACCTAGTGCATTGTTTTGCCATCAATAACTACAACTTTTAATTGGAAATCAACTCATACTTTATTTTAAAAAAAACTTTAATATACTTCATTAATCTCTATAGACTCTGTTTACGTTCTTACCTAGTGCATTGTTTTGCCATAAATAACTATAACTTTTAATTGGAAATCAACTCATACTTTATTTAAAAAAAAACTTTAATATACTTCATTAATCTCTATAGACTCTGTTTACGTTCTTACCTAGTGCATTGTTTTGCCATAAATAACTACAACTTTTAATTGGAAATCAACTCATACTTTATTTAACAAAAAACTTTAATAAACTTCATTAATCTCTATAGACTCTGTTTACGTTTTTACCTAGTGCATTGTTTTGCCATCAATACTACAACTTTTAATTGGGAATCAACTCATTTATACTTTATTTCAAAAAAAACTTTATTAAACTTCATTAATCTCTATAGACTCCGATTACGTTTTTACCTAGTGCATTGTTTTGCCATCAATAACTACAACTTTTAATTGGAGATCAAGTCATTTGTACTTTATTAAAAAAAAAAAAAAACAAATAAACTTCAGTAATCTCTATAGACTATGTTTACGTTTTTACTTAGTGCATTGTTTTGCCACAAACAACTACAACTATTAATTGTAGATCAATTGTACTTTCAATCATTTGTACTTTATTTTAAAAAAAAATCTTCATTAATATCACAAAAAAAATTATTTGCATTGTAGTTAAAAAAACCATTACTGGTTATAAATCTCTTTATTAAATATTTAAGGGAAGTTCACCTTTCGAACATCTTTAATGTTGCAGTACAATGTAAATACAGGTTCAGAAAGAAATCTACCGGGTTCTGCTATTACTTGAACGTTTGTGTCTGGAAAGTATTCTTCTAATGCTGTATTTATAACATTGGAAACCTGTATAGATGTTAAAACATACTTTTTAGTGCATGTAAGTTGAGATTTTTTAACAAATTAAGAATATGTAATAAAAGCCATTGAAATTTAAATATTATATGGATTTTATATGGAAATCTCAATTTATTTATAAGGAGAGAATAGTATACGGTATATATACTCGCCGTTACTGGCGAATTAGGACATG
>JACEII010000018.1:4763542-4795409 GCA_014332785.1 Antheraea mylitta
AGAATCGGTCCATGTGTTTAGGATATTAGAACAAACATACTGACATATGAATATTAGATAAAACTTTTTATACCCGTATACTAAACATAAGCTGTTGCTTTCATTAATATTAGCAGCAGTCACTCAGTTTTATTTCATGTCAGTCTGCAAGCCTCTCGACGGCTGGTTATACATTGCTGAATCCCGAAGAGCGATAAACTAAAAGGGAGTCCATATGACGGGCTTCTTCGCCATATACATGATACATCATATACATACACACACGTTTGATTACTCAGATATATTCACTGATCTTGAAACGCAGCACACCACAGCCTTCCATTTAGCAGATTTTAGACATATATGTGGAGATGCCGTCGATTTGGAGGTACCTTTATTATTTTGACATCTATATAGTTTAGATAATAGGTATTATTAGGTTAATTTATTCATAATATATTAACTCCATACCAAAGAATAGCAAACCATACCGCTTCAAAATTTTCAGGATCTTCCCCAAAGAAACCACCTCCGATATCAACAATTTGCATCTTACGCCCGGCTCTTGCTTCATAATCGAAGAGTGCCTTGGCTTGTTGTAAGCCTACCACGTAGCTATTTACCGATGAACACGCACTTCCTACATGAAATGCAACCCCGATAACCTGTGAACATCTTTTTGTTAAATTGAATATATTTACGATACTAGAAGTAACTATTTACAGTGCAAACTACTACCATTTCCACACCTATTTTACTAGCAATCAGCGATGTTCGTTATGGCTTATTGCATCGATACATAAACCGTTCTAATACATTTCTTGGGAATGGCATCAAAATGGCAGTATTTTTTAATTTATTTGTATATCTGAATCACCATTGTGAAAACACCAATTCTAAACCTAACTTAACCAGAAAAAGGCACGCATATTCCGGCTTACAGCATGCACCAGTATGCGGACAGTTCCATTATAGCTTTGAATACTGGCCCAAGGACAGCGGTTATTTTTAATTTGTCTGTGCGGCTGAATGCCTGTTTACTTCTTCATAACAAAAATAAAATTTTATGTATCAGATCCTATTTACGTTTTCAATCTAAGAAGGCTTAGTTGATAGCATGCTCGGTCACAGCATCGTTGGATGTAGGTTCGAATCCTTGCAATTGAGTCGAAGATTCCGGTAAAGGAAAACATCGTGATGGAGCCATAATGTCATGACAAGACTTTTTTAAGTTCGCCTGAAAATCTATCGCCGAGCACTAGCTGTTCTTTTCCGGCAGCTGTACTTCATCTTAGACCTTCTGTACTTACTATAGACCCCGTCATTATTTAAGATCGGATGAGATTGTGGTCAAATAATAAAACCTATAAAATATAAACAAAACGCTTTATGTTGCTTAAAAATAAAGAATGATTTCAATTTTAAGAAATGAAGAAATGAAAGATAAAGTTTTAGAGTATGATGGGGGATGAATAGTAGAGTAGAGGAAGGCTAAAATAGCTATGGATGGATTGTGTGAAAAATGATGTGTACCAAAGATGTGAATACTGAGACGACATCTGATAGGTAAGAATGGATATGGAAAACATATTGTATACACCCAGGATGCCGAAGACCGGGCAAGGTGGAGGAAGCTAAGCAGGAAAGCGGACCCTGGCACCAAGCCGGGATATCGCTAGGAAGAAGAAAAAGATTGTATACACCCTTCTTAGGTAGAATAAGGGTAGATAGATGATGATGAAGAGTTTTAATGTTAAGCTTACACGTAAATCAAGGTTAGCTGCTTCATCCAACAAGTGTCTAGCTTCCGTTTCATAATCACATCCGAATTTGTCACCGAGTTTATACACGCTGTCGCCGGCAACGCGAATACGAATTAGAAGCCTACAAGAAATTTTAAAATGTGTTTATATATATCAGTTTTTAATTATATTTTTACAACTGTGTAAACCATTTTAATTAGCATTTCTGTGTAGTAACTCCAAGAACTATTTATTTAACATTACGAACACTTGATATATGGTTATCGTTTTTTTGTATGAACATAATTGAAATGAAGATGAATGATTCAGCTTAAAATTGTACAAACACACAGTTTCATTCCATCAAATCTGTGGCCTTGTGGTAATATATAGCAAATAATGTTCAAAGTACATTTTTAAAACAGATAAGATTTTTCTGCTATATTATTGTTATGTTTTTTGTGTTGAAATCTGTAAGTATAGCGATAGACCTTCAAAAGAACGCTACAAAGAATAGATAAATGGACTAAATATTACTGATATTACAGGGCTTTTGACATACAAAACCAATACGAAATATATACTTTTATATTATGATTATAAATTTATTTACTCGCGAATTGATGATATAACAAAAACATGGTTTCCTTATGTCTTTTAACACCGAGTCATATAAATATACCTATTTTAATTTTACCTTGCATCAGGCCAGTATTGCTTTAATCTCTTCAATTCACTGGAACCGTCAAACGTAGTGTGCCTTACTCCTGCTTCACGGGCATATTGCATTTGTTCTGATGTTTTCGTAGGTATTGCAAATATTATGCTACTGTAATGTATATTGTATCTAATATTTATCCTTCATTATTACTTTAAAATCATTATCATAACAGCGATAAAACACTCATCAATCTTAAATTACAACAGTAATTTACGGAATACAGATATTTATTATTTAACAAAAAGAATAACTATATATATATGAATAATTTTATGAATGTTAATTCCAACTTATAATCATCTATATGCATATGCATATTCGTAGAAATATGTGTGGTGAAAAGATAAACCAGATCGAGTTCTTTTCTTTTATTGAGGCACGACAAAGTGACTGCACTATGCCTGATGGTAAGCATAGTATAATCCAAAAACAGTGCCGACCACCGAGAGACAGATCATCCATCGTCGGTCGCCGCTGTCATGCCGGCCATAATGACGAAAGTCACCCGGTACTGGATATGCACAGGCTGATCCCGAAACGAGACGCGCCAAAGCCAGTCATCATGACGGGCTTTTTCGCCATGTACATGGTGGTTGCGACCCAATCGGGCTGTAAATCCCTACTACCCCGCTATGGCCATTGCCTCGTTCGTTGATCAGCAGGGTGCACTACGTGCAGGTGAGGTTGGCTTGGGTGTCTCAAGTCTTAAGATGTTACTCGACACCCCTTACACCCCAATTCAATTCCATTTACAATCAATTCCAGGCGGAAGTGCAAAGTAGCGTACACTATAATATTAAATTAATTTTGTACTTACATATTCTAGAAGTGGTGTTTAAATAAATGATCTAAAAATATTGATAATAATACTTACGTCGGAGAAACGTTTAGTTGTCTTATTTTATGTATTTCACCCGGCGAGGCACAGTCGAACCCCAATCCCAGCGCAACAGCCAGTTTCAACATCATTGGAGTATCGTTCGCTTTCATAGCTATTATAATAATAAATTATCTTTGTAATTAAAGCCATAGTTTTAAAGAGACATAATATGCCAATGAGTAAACAACTTCAAACTATTGTAAATTATAGACAAGGCTTGACGCAGAGTATATATTATATTAGAAAAGAGACTTCATAGCGATATTTTCATATTTATTTGATATTATTATTATGTTAAATTATACTTTCACTAGCCTCTGCCCGTGACTTCGTTCGCGTGGAATAGTTACACTAACACTAACATGCAACAGTTCTCAAAAGGAAAAAATATCCCGATTTTGAAACATTTTTCATCTGTTTTCCGCTCCTATTGGTCTTAGCGTGATGATATATAACCTATAACCATTCTCGATGAATGAACTATATAACACTGAAAGAGTTTATGAAATCGGACTAGTAGTTCCTGAGATTACCCCCTACATTGTCACAAACTCACAAACTTCACCTCTTTATAATATAGACTACCGTAACTTACCGTAGAAAATTTGAACCCTAGGCATTTTCTCTCTAAATAGTTGTATGTAGCTATAAGCTACGTCCATGTCCATTATGAAGAAAGGTTCTTTTTGTCTATCGCCTTGTATAATAGCTTTTACAACATCATCTGGAGTGTGATCATGTAAAATAAACGCAGCTTCCGATGAGGATTTGGAATACTTCTTGTATACAGTTTCTTCGTTATGTCCCATATTTTTATACAAATTTTGTACCTCTCCACCTGTTTTGTTAACTGCAATTATTATACCTATAATAAAAATATTCCTAAAATAAATTTCTTTACACTAAGTAACTGCCACCTGAGATACACTATTACCTAGTTTAGGTGGCAGTGGTCATATGCAGAATCTATCAATTTCTTATATACTTTTTGATAGTTTTTGCGATCCATGATTTTAGTTTTATAAGTTGCATAACATTTTTTTGTTATTTTATGATTTATTGTCAACCTCTTCAATACTGATGTTTTAGCATATTGTATACTAGCCTCTGCCCGCGACTTCATTCGCGTTCTCAAAAGGAAAAAACATCACGATTTCCTATTGGTCTTAGCGTGATGATATATAGCCTATAACCATTCTCGATGAATGGGCTATATAACACTGAAAGAATTATTCAAATCTAACCAGTAGTTCCTGAGATTAACCCCTACAACGTCACAACATCACAACGTCACAAACTCACAAACTTTACCTTTTTATAATATTAGTATAGAGTTTTTTGGCGGGATTTTAGTCTGTCATGTAGTGGATTTTATATTTTATTCATAATCTTGTGTTATTGGATTCTATATTTTGTACATTTGGTGGAGTTTTACGTAATCTAGTTAGTTTATTGTGCATAAGTGAAGTGAATAGAAAATAATACCACGGAGCATGAAATTCTGAGATGCCACAAAAACTCTCTAGCAGGTTCTAACAAGGGATTGTTAGAATATTGACTCGCACGACGCAATATTGAAGTGATTTCACGACGCTTGTAATATTATCGACTACGTGACGATGGCAGCAATAATCTGAAAGATTAATTGCCAAAAATAAAGTAAAAAAAAAATATTAGTATCGATTAACTGTAATAATCTATAATTACTTGTAAAATAATAAAACAGTACACATTGTATTGTATCGCATACTTTTAAATGTTAAAATGTATGTTTATGAGCAATAAAAAAAATCTGTCTATATTTCTAACGTTCTACAAGTGAAAGTCTCGACCAAAATCTGTATAAAGGTTTCGGAGATTAGACGGAACACATCGGCAGACATACAAAACAACTTTAGAAAATGACGTTTTCGTTATATCGTATAGAGTCAAAATTTAATAAATTATAATTATAGTAAAACGCTTTTGTTAAAAATTAAAAACAGAAGCTTCAATTTTATTTTTATTATATTTTATATTATTTTCATATTTGTGTTATTTTATTTATCGTATAAATGTAACAGCTTATTTATTCAATTATATATTCATTTCGCTTTGTGATGGCGCTCGACCAGAAGAACTACCTGAGAAATTTCAAAACAAGAACTACATGTCACATTGATAACAGACTACTTACTCTCAGTTAATGTGTCAGTAGATGTATTATTAAAGTATTGTGATATGTTCAATAATATCCTATCTAGAATTTCATAGTTAGATCTAGCATATAAACAATAATAATTAAATAAAACATATATTATATTAATTCCTTTAAAATTACATATACGAGAGTATTAAATCTAATATAATAATATAAGAGACAAAGCAGGCTGCTATATACTTAATGAAAAATTATTACTAACAAGTACAGAGTGACTGACGAATAAGAACACTTTTACTATTATTTGTAATATTATACGATATATTCGCGTGTTAAAAATGTGCTACGTTATCTTGATGACAGAATATTATATTATTTAAATATAAATACAATATATTACTTACCTTAAAAGAATAGTGATTTGATAATTAAATCTATTGTATGTGTCTATTGTAGCCACGACGAAACACGAGCGTACAGGCTTATTAGTAAAATTGTAATACCACAAAATATATACATTGCCACCAATATATACTTATATTGGTATTTGCGTTTTTTTCTTTTTTCGAAATGACTACGCTATTCACCCAGCAAGGACTTAACAGCTTCACCGGACTACAATTGGTCTTTGCGAAAACCTTTATTTGCTAACATATCATTATACACTCGATTTTGTCTAAAATTATTCGCAATTTCACCTGATTTTAAATGACGGTGTAGTCCAATGTGGTAAACACTTTTTTTTAACTGACTACGCTATTAGCCTAGCAAAGTCTTAACAGCTTCACCGGACTGCTAAGGCGAGCGCCTAAGGCACTCAATCGATTTTATTTGACAAGTTGGGCTGTTGCCTGATACATGCAATTCGCGACATATGACTGTGCTAACTTATGCTAAGCTAACTATTCATACATATATGAGTTATTGAAAGATATTACCATGCAGGAATACACTTATGGGTGCTTGACGATAGATTTTCAACTTAAAGCTGGTGGCTAGCCAGGTGGGCTTAGAAAAAACCTACCATGCTATGGTTTCCTATAGATTTTTTCTTTGCCTCAAAGTTCCGGCTCATTCGTAAGGAATCGAACCTAAATCGATCGACGCAGTGTCTAAACACAACAACTACGACTACTACATAAAATTATTGAATCGCTCACATCAATATATTTACTTTATATACATTAATATAAAAAATATTATATGTCTATGCCAAATAATAAAGCGATGGGCTACACATTAAAATTAATATATCAAAATAAAAGTATGATTCAAACAAGTAAATAACATCGAGAGAAATAAAATTATGATATTATAAACAGGTTTAGGATTTGGCAGATTCCTCAAACACCTTTTTCAAAGACCATTTTTTATTATCAGATAAATTAAGTATTGAAACAATTACTTAATCTATTTGTTTAATTTAATTTGTTAATTAATTTTATAAAAGGTATTTGAAAATTTTATGTATTTCACAATTTTTAACCAATATGAATTACATTCCAAACTAATACAAATGTTCTTGATATAGACACCTGATAATTATGTTATTGTACACACAAGTGCACATTCCGTTATGGTCTTCGTATGTATAACGTCAATTTTATGTTACACGTTCTCTAATGTTTGTCAAAAATATAATGAGGAATGCGTTCTATGTAGAATAATAATATAATTTATTAATAAATATTAAATAGCTTTCGAAAAACTTTAACTAAGAAGAAGCGGTTTTATTTAATCTACTCTAGTTTGATTACGCTGGTAGCATTTTGTTAAAATTAATTATGACACTGATAACAATCGATTATAGAATCTATCATACAATACAGAATATTATATAGAAGATAGAAACACAAAAAATACAATTAAGATACATAAAAAGAAAGAAAATAAAATAGAACTAAGATAGAAAATAAAATAGAACTAAGATAGAAAATAAAATAGAAAATAAAATAATTTATTATTATTATTAAAATAGAAATAATATTATTATTAGAAACCTACAATGGATTTATATAACACAAATACAAATCTCTGCACGAAAACTCACATCGACCAATTAAATAACTGAAGTAACACAATAAATCATAAAAAGAAAACCAGAGAAATAGAAATAATAATATAAATTGTTTTTTTTTTTTTTTATCGAACTGACTACGCTATTGGCCTTATTTAGGCCCTTCACAGCTTCACCTGACTACTAAGGCGAGCGCTTAAGGCACTCAGTCGATTTTGTTTTGGTAACATGCTCAAGGGCGCACGGCGCACCTCGGCTTGCACTGTTACCAAGGAAAATACCCGATCTGACCTAGCAAACCATACTAAGCTATACATGTATCCATTTTTGGATCAAACAATTAAAAATTGCATGATACAAAAACAACATGTAATTCGGAAAGAGACAAACTAAACCTACTCGATTCAGTTCGATAAGGGAAAAAAAGTAAACCCTGCCACCAAATGTGTAAGGTGCGTGTCTGAATATCTGTGTATTTATATAATCGATAGCAACATCTTTGTGGCCACCCGGGTGGCCTTGAACAAAGATGCTGCCAAGATAACGCGACGAGTGTGCGGATAAGAAAAACGAGAGGGCCCTGTTCGTGACGCACGGGGCAGGGATTCGCGACAAGGCCGGCCACGAGAAATGAAAAGATCGGATTTACAAATTAAACAAACGGCACCGATGCCGGAATCTAAAAATAGAAATAACGACATTTTTTTTTTATTTTAGGGGAAGATAGACGTAAATGTGCGAGTTTATCTTATATTAAGAAAAAATATTATTATTACGAGACGGCGGCGCGCGCGAGCCGTTGAATCGTAGCCGCGATGGCGGGAAACTGGGCAATCGCGAGAATAGGACACTGTTTCGGATCGTTCGCAACCTCGTCGTACGCGGAGATCTCCGAAATCTCGTGGAACACTAGCAGCTGGGCTAACCAGTCCATGCCGGATAATTTGGAGGAGACTGCGGGGTCGGCCTGTGAAGACTTAGCCGCCTAAGGATGAGGAACAGGTTGGGACGCAATCTTGGGGGCCCACGGGGCCTGAGGAGTCCGCGCGAAGCGGTGGGACGCGCTAGGCGCGGGTGCGGGCGCTGCCAGTGCACGAGATGTGCTCGGCAAGTTCGGAAAGGCCTGTCTAGAGTTGAGAGGCGGAGGTCGGGGGCGGGTTGACGCTGCAGGCGCCCTAGACGGCGAGATCTGCCTAGCGTAGCGGGGCTGTTTTGTGCGCGAGCCGTGGGGACATCCGCGATAATTCGCGGTATGGCCCACGCCACGGCACAAGACGCAACTCGGGGGATCGAGCGAGTCTTTCGTGCGAGAACACTCCTTAGTAAGGTGGTCACCGAGGCACTTAACACACCTGGGTTTCAAGTAGCAGTTAAGCGCGGAGTGTCCGTACACCTGACAGTTGTCATACTGAGAGGGTACGGACGTTTTGCGCGGCGGCTCTACGGTGACGCCGGAGAGGCCGCAGAGAATCGAGAGGGAGAAAATCTTCTTGCCCTCCACGGTGCGGTCAAGAAGGACCAACAACATGTCATAGGGTGATCTGTTGCGCGGGGAGCGCATACGATGCATCTCTTTGACGGGGAACTTCTGTTTCCGGAGGTCTTCATAGACGTCGTTGACAGGAATTGCCGCAGGGACTCTGCGGATGACTACGTGAAGCATGCGCTCTTCTTCGAGCTTGTTATCGCGCAGGAAACGCGTAAGATTGCGGTGAAACATCGGAGTGGCTACCTTAACCTGAATACCTACGAAAATATTCAAGGCAGAGGTGTATGGGATGTCTGCTGCTGCAAGCAGTTCTGAAATTTCGACCAAGGACGCCTTGTCCTGGATCGTGACAGGAGGCAGGGGCGAGGCTTCTTACCCGTAGCTGCGGAAGTCGCAGCTATGGGCGAGGCCGGTTTAGGGGGTGCGAGAGTCGCCGTTGGCACTTTCGCGCCACCGACGTTCGTGAGTTTAGAAGGCTTAGAGCCTTCATTCTCGGACGGGGAGGGGTTTTAGGAGCTTATTGCGCGTTCTGCGATGTCGCGTGACTTTGGTGAAGCCATCGTCTGCGGGGGGGGGGGGGGGGGTCTTGCTCCGTATCGGAGCTAGAGCTGGACGCGTCGTCACTTGCAGAGTGACGATTCTCCAGAGGGAAATTGTTAGATTCCTCTATCCTAGCTAGAACCGAGAGAGCGGGCATCACGGTTGGGCTCGCGGCGCGGTAAGTCTTAACGAACGCGTCATAATTGTCGATAAGAGTGAGGCAGTTGCTTCCAATGAAGCCGCGAAACCTAACGAGTTTGGCTTCTAAAAGCCGAATCTCAGTCGGAGAGGCCATACCGGGGCATGAAGTGGGGTGCGGGGTGGGAGAAGACATTCAAAATCTTCCTGCAAGAGGGGAGGGGGGTGCGTCTTTTTTAATTTAACGGACTCCGGAGTCCAGGCCAAAAGGAAACTGTGGGCGAAGTGCAATGCCTCACAGGGGACTTACAGTGCTTAGATGGAGGCCCTAACACTTCTTTCTTCGGCTGCACGACGACACGGAGCTCAAACCACGGAGCCAAGCACGAAGGGCTGAACTCCGGGAACGCGAACCAGCGACACGCAGCACACGGAGAACACGCAGAACGCACTGAAAAGTGCGGTTAGAGTTGCACCGAAAAGTGCAGAACCAATATAAATTGGAAAGACCTCACGCAATACAACAACAATCACGTAACACAACCTTCTAGAGAGAGAGAGAGAGAGAGACGTGCGAGCAACTCTTGCACTCGTCTCTCTCTACTTGCGTATTGCGGGGAGACCATATCAGGATTGCTCCTCTTGTGGTGACTTCCTTCGCCGCCCTTATCCAAGAGCGTGGTCTGTGGTGGATGTAAGCATCCTCTGGCCATCGAAGGCGCGTTTATTAGTCCACTCTTGAGGCGGTCCGACGATCGCGGCTTTTATATAGTGGTAATTTGGGCGGGCCTAGTATGCCGCCGGGATGCTGCATAACGAACCTTGTCGCCGAGGGGTAGGATCTCCAGGAACGCTATTTAGGCTTTCTCGCCTTCGTTTTGTGACTGTCCCTGAATAATCGCGGTGTCTTTAACCTGCCCGATGAATTTCTCGGCCAGCTATTTGATGCTACCGAATTTTGCTCGCCGATCGTGGGGGCTTCTTTTTCCTCGGCTTTGGAGCCGCTTTTCCTCTTAGAAACGGGTTGTCAGCAGGTGCTATTAAGCTGCCCGCGGCCGACTCCTCGACTATCACTGGGGCCGCACGGGTAACAGCTTATTACTACATATGACTACGTAGTGTAAAACAAAATCCTCTTCCACGTCTGTTTATATGTCTGTTCGCGATAAGATCAAAAACTACAGAACGCATCTTCATGCCGTTTTCACCCATATATAAAATGATTCCTGGGCAAGGTTTAGGTATAGTTTGTTTGATCATCAGGGCGGGCAACGTCTGCTGAACCCGCTAACTTAAAATTAAACAGCTACTTATTTGCCCGTAATATTCCCGTTGAAATAGGTCCAGCCGTTTTGGAGATTACCCGAAACAAATAAAGAAACAGACGTGTTGTTATTTGTAGCCATATGTATTCAACAAAAATTGTATATTTTAATATTAGATACACATAGTTTATTTTTATAATACGTAATAGATTAAAAATTGCGAACAAAACTAACGTAGAATAAACTTTTTGAGGAGTTTTTGACGGGATTTCAGTCAGTCGTGTAGTGGATTTTATATTTTAGGAGTATTCATAACCTTGTGCTACTTGACTTTATATTATGTAAAATTGATGGTGTTTTATGTAATATGGTTCGTTTATTGTGCGTAAGTGACATGAATGAAAAACGATACCATGGACCATGAATTCTGAGATCTTAAAAATTAAGAAGATAAAAATCTACGAAATATTATGTAGAAAATTTGGTGCTTATGCCTTTACATTAACTTAGACATATAAAAAAACTGGCTAAAGAATACATAAGAACAACCTATATTGATAACTTTAGAATTGGCAGTATGGATTAATTCCTTCGCCTATCTTATTGGACGAACATTATTATTACTAAACTTTTTGAATATCAACACAAAATAAACTTTGGAAATGTTTGCAATAGAAACCTACCGCGTATAATCAAAACTTGGAAACAAAACTAACGTAGCATAAACTTTTTGATTAGCAACACAAAATAAACTCTGATAATATTTACGATGGAAAGTTATCACGTTACCATGGCAACGTATATAGCACTAACGCTAACACGAAGCGGAAGCTTTTAAAATAGTCCGATTTTGAAATATTCTTCATTGGTGCTCCACTACTATAGGTATTAACGTGATGATATGCCTATATCCTTCCTTGATAAATGAGCTATCTAACACAGAAAGAATTTTTCAAATCAGACCGGTAGTTCTTAAGATTAGCGCGTTCAATCATACAAACAAACAAACTCTTCAGCTTTATATATTAGTATAGATATAGATATACAGATATACTCGTATTTATGCAACACATTTTAGAGAATAAATTAAATGTGTCACTTTAATCTAAGCGACAAAGTCACGGATAACAGCTATTCTAAATTATAATAACCTCAATCACTTTTCATAAAGTTCGCTATCTACCGGAGAAAGTCTCGTGAAAATCAGTTGAACCATTTTGGAGAAAGCACTGTCAGCGAAGCCACGGTTAACAGCTAGTATAAACTAAAATTATTTAAATTATTTTTTGTAAGGTCGACTATCAGCCAATGAAAATTTTGTGAAGATCGGTCCAACCGTTTTGGAGATAGTACTGAGAGTAAAGCCACTGTTAACAGCTAATATAAACTAAAATTACCTAAATTACTTTTTATAAGATCAGCTCTCTGCCAATGTATGTCTCATGAAAATCGGTCAAACCGTTATTGAGATAACACTGCGGGCAAAGTCACGGTTTACAGCTAGTATAAAATAAAATTGCTTGAATTGCTTTTTATAGGATCAACTATCTGCTAGTGAAAGTCTTGTGAAGATAAATGCAACCGTTTTGGAGATAATACTGCAGGCGAAAAAAAGAGTCCAGTAATAATAGTATATTAAGGTGCACAAGTGTACGCGCAAAACACAGGTGCACATACTAGTCCTTGTTCTTCTGGACCCAGTGGAACGGGAACCATTACGACCAGAGCAGGACTCGGAAAGATGGTACAGTATCCCGGTCAGACAATACAAGGGGTCAGTACTATCTCACACTCCCTTAATCGCCTTTTACGATACTCACGGGAAGAACTGGAGTGGTGCTATTCTACTATGCCGGCACTACACAGCTAAGTATTAGCTGTATATAATAGATATAGATAAGGAATATTTTTAATTTATTTTACATTGTTTGTTTTTATATAACGAGAACAACATGTAAAAACGACTGGTAGGGAAGCAAAAATAGAAAATAAATCATTACATATTGTTTAGTTTTTCAGTACATAAGTTTATGTGTGAATTAGTGTTAAACCAACCATAGCTGCTATCCATGCTTAAATTAATTAAGGATTATACGTGAGAACAAAACGATAAAAAAACAACACTTCGCATAAAATATTTAGTTTCCATGAAAATATAATAAAAACATGTTCCTGAGAAGGGCCTCGTGGGAGATTGTTAATACTAGCTTAAATAAAAATACCTACCGGATTTGATCTTGTATCTTGAGAAACGTAAAAATAAAAAAATTGTCTTTGAAAGCAGCCTTTCTTTATACTGCACATATGGTTTTTTTATACGTTATAGGTTTTACAGTTCAAGCACTATCTATGTGGCCTAGTATGACAACGATATAAGCCTAGAAAAAAAACTGCCTTCTCGAGTGCAGTTGCTAATAAACGCTTATGGGGGCTTGAAAACAGGTGCTAGATGTTCAAAGGTGGTAGAGCCACGCTAAAGCTATTACTGGTTTCAGCATGAATGTGTCGGCTCGCTCGGAGTAGTACCATCCGTCCCACAGAAAACCGACGTGAAGTAACAGTTGTTGCGTTTCGTTCGGTCAGTGAGAGTGACCACCTCCAATCCCCCTCCCCCCTCTCCAACCTTCCCCTCCATCCTGGCAATACAATTGCGACTCACCCGGTGTTGCAAATAAAAAAAAAGATATTTCATTTGAATGAACTTGGTTACCACGCTCTTTCTCTGAATTCTTAAGTAGTACATAGCTTGTGGAATACCTTTTTAATTGTATACAAATTTTTCTAAGTAATGATCAAAATAATAGAATAATAATCACAATTATGTACATTTCAATAATAGCATTCAGAATCTCATTAGATGTAATTGCGAAATCTTCTCACGTGAAGGCAATAGTCGTTGGAAAGCTAATAAAAAAAAATATAAAAAGTTATTGAACCATTTTGTAATAATAGACAAAATATCTACTTTGTCTATTTTTATGCCCTTTAGATAACAACTTTGCAAATTTGTTAAACCAAGGAATAAAAAATTTAATCTCGTCTTTTTATTCTTTTCGTATACAGTTTTTAAAAATATAATTCACCTCTACAATAGTCGTAATTATTATTGAAAGATAATTAATTACTTAATTACAATTTAAGAAAAAATAGAGAGTAAACCTTTGATATGACCAATTCTTTCTAACAGCAAATGGTCGCGTAAACTATACGAACCGATTCTATAGGCTTCACGTCGAGTTCCATTCGGAACTTCAAATTTTTCAGTACTTTGCAAGCTTTACAGTATTACTTTAGACCACAGCTAGTACTAGTACCAGCTTTACAGTACACACTCTGTTCTCCAATAGCTCATATTTCATTTCATTCAGTCATTTGTTGGAATATATAAAACACATAGTCGATTCGGTCAGGGATGCCAATAAATATTTCGTAGTTACTGTCACTATTTATTTGAGTAAAGCTTCGCTTTACAACACTTTCTACATAAGAATGCGTAGATATAACCGGCATCTTGCCTTTTACAGGCCGAACTATGGAAGTCAAAGCAATTACTATTTATTAAAAATTCTGCAAAATACTTTAAGTAACACAAAAATAATGATAATCATCAAACTAATGTTATGCAAGTAATAAATCAATAATATTAATTCTTACTGATGTCTCATTTAAATCTATATAATAATTAGCTGACCCGTGCAACTTCGTCTGCACCAAATTGGTTATCACTGATTTCAATTGTATTTTTAAACGCGAAAAAAATTAATAAAACTGGTACCCGATCGCAGCTACAACTACTGTTTCCAATTTTGAATCCAAACTTATCCACGGACTCACTCAAACATATACCCAGATTATGTGAGATTTTTTTTTTATTAGCCTAGAACCCATTCTTAGCATCATCTACCAGGTTCAATTAAGATAAAAACTAACCTACATAAAGTTAAATAAATTTCTGTACAACTTACTTTATCATAACTATCTTCACTTGTATTAAAACCTTTTTATACTCCATTGTATTGAAGAAAAATATATGAACACTGCGTCGAAGCGTCAAACATCGCGTCGAAGTGTCAACTGTCATTTGCATATAACTATTGTCTAGGAGTTAGAAACTGTTGCGAAAACGAATCTTAAATCTATTTCCAATATATTTTTTATAAATAATCTCTGTATCACTCACAAGATAGTCGCCATCACCTTTTTGTAATTTATCTATGTTGATATGTTTATATTGTATATTATTCTACGTTGTTACACTGAATATTTGGAATTAAATTCATAATGCCAATTTGTCACACTTAATATTGGCGAAATTGCCTACATAGGCAGAGGCCATACCGGAAAGAATCAATCAAGCCAGCTTTATACATTATATTCATCCGAACTACGTCCGAGCTACCTTTCTGGCTACCGGTAAATGTTGCGTTTATTTGTGCATATCGTACCTTTACAAACAAAAATATTGATTTTTACATAATTTTAGGATGTTTTTTTTTCACTAGCTTTGAAACGTTATTAAAATGGAATTATTATAAAGACATTTTCAGTACAAATTTTATTTTTCAGACTAATTCAGTTATTTACTCAATATTTAAACCGATTTATTGCTATTAAAATAATATGTGTATAGAACAACTTAGCTTTAGCTATAGTTTAGTGCAGTACTGGCTGCACGATAAAGATAGCGATAATTGGAGCAGCGTATGTTATTGACGCATATATTTAAGATGGCGTCAGTCCTAAGCCATACATTTACGTTTATCATTGTTTCATTCCACGCCCGCGTAACCACAGATCACGGTGTGTTTGTAGTTTAGGGGTAAATTTCGCTCCCGTACATCAGATTAGGCCCCCCTCGGCATCGCCCAAAGCCTAGGTCCGTTCCCTACGCGTGGAACCCTTGAGTGCGCTGCTCGCACGATACAGTAACACAAAATCTTACATCACTGCAACAACATTACACATATCACCTCCACAAACGTGCACGCATCCACGCTTACACATGAAAGTGGAAGGGTTTTGTTTCTTTCTCTTATCGAACTGAAATAGTTTAGAAAATTATCTGATACGAAATATATATAGGAGTTGCTGAGGTATGTATGCTTGGTACACATATATGTTCCAACAACTCATATATGTATGAATAGTTAGCTTAGGTCAACTCAAATAGTTCGCGAATTGCACACTTCAGGCAACATCCCAAGCCGAGGTGTGTCGTGCACCCTTGAGCTAGTTGTCAAATAAAATCGGCTGAGTGCCCTAAGCGCTCACCTTAGTAGTCCGGTGAAGCTATTAGACCTTGCTGGGTTAATAGCGTAGTCATTTCGAGAAAAAAAAAAGTTGTTTCATTGTATATAGTGAAATCTTAATATCAATAATGTTTAATAAAATGAAATTTGTTATTTGTTATGGAAAAAAATAATTGGTTTGAAATTAATTCTTTTTATTTATAAAATATATCAGCGGGCGTATGATTGTTTATAAAAAAATATGTCTGACTCTGATAAATTCATGTTTTTAATTGCGTTTAAAAGGTACTTAAAAAAAAAAATTTCCTAAACTTATCCATAAATCAAAATTTATCGAATCAAAATACGCATTAAAAATACAACGTTAACCAGCTACCAGGTGTCCTAAATTCTGTCTATTGATATATTGAAATTTTTGTAGGCGGTAGTGTCACGCTGAAGCGGTAACTGGTTTCAGCATGAATGGTTTGTCTCGTTCGGGCTTATACCACCCTCTCACAAAAAACTGACGTGAAATAACATTGCTTGCATTATAGTGTTTCCTTCGGTCAGTGAGAGCGCAGGAGACCAGCCTCTCTTCCCCTTTCCTCCTTTGCCTTCCCTTACCCTCCCCCATAAACAGGTTGGCAACTCACTTGCGATCCCGTCCGATACGCTCAGGTGTGCTGCAAGGCTCAATACTCGCGCCCACCCTCTTCAACCTGTTCATCAGCGACATACCTAAGCTCCCGGGAGTCGAGGTAGGTTGTTATGCTGATGATACAGTCATCTACGCCTCTGGCTGGCGACTGAGTGTTCTCAGAGATCGCATCGAAGAAGCCGTTAGCACACTCGGTGATTGGTTTCTTCGATGGCGTATAGGTGTTAACCCCGATAAGAGTGCCGTGATACTCTTCGATCCTAGATATCGCGATAACAAATTAAAGCCCATAAGGCTATACGATTCCGAGATACCTTGGACCACCGAGGTCAAGTATCTCGGCGTCACTTTAGCCCGTCATTTAACGTTCGATCCCCATATTAAGAGAGTGCGAGACAAAGCCGCTATGGTCTTGGGTCGCCTCCATTATTTACTCTGTCAGAAGAGCAAACTGTCCCTCAGACATAAGCTCACAATATATAAAGTTTGTATTCGTCCAGTAATGACGTATAGTTGTCCGGTTTTCGCCCACGCGAAAAATCTAGATACGCTTCAGGTTTTGCAGACCCGGTCTCTGCGTAAAATCACAGGTGCTCCTTGGTTCGTCCGGAAGGCGGATCTCCACAGGGACCTGGAGATGCCGTCTATCTGGGCGTATATAAAATCACTTACAAATAGCTATTTCGAGCGAGCCGCGATTCATCCCAGTCCGTTAGTGGTATCCGCCGCGAATTACGAACCCGTGCCCAACGCTGGGCGTTATAAAAGACGTCCGCGACACATTTTCACCGATCCTCCCGACGATATCACATCAGCGAACGATCACTACCAGCCTGTCCCTCGTAACAGAGCGTGCTCACGCCCACGCCCGCGTAACCACAGATCGCGCCGCCGCGGTCTGGGGGTTAATTTCGCTCCCGCACACCCGATTAGGCCTCCCACGGCAGCGGCTCAAGCCTAGGTTCGATCCCTCGGTAGGGAGCCCTTGAGTGCGTTGCTTGCGCAATACGGTGACACACCCATACATCACTGATACAACACTATACGATCACCTCCATACACGTGCATGCCTACATGCTACACATCTTGTTGGAAGGGTTATTTTTGTTAATTTTTTTCCCTTATCGAACTGAAATCTCTCAATTTTTCCGACAAAAATATATGGAGGAGTTGTTGAGGCGGATATGCTTGGTACTCATATACGTTTCAACAACTCAAACATATATGAATAGTTAGCTAGATTAGCTAAGATAGGTCGCGATTTTGCATGCAACGGGCAACAGCCAAGCCGAGGTGTGCCGTGCACCCTTGAGCTGGTTGCCAATATAAATCGGCTGAGTGCCTTAAGCACTCGCCTTAGTAGTCCGGTGAAGCTGTTAAGACCTTGCTAGGTCAATAGCGTAGTCAGATCGAGAAAAAAAAAACTCACTTGCGACACCCCTGGTGTTGCTAGTGTCTATAGACGGTGGTGGTCACTTAACATCACGTGACCCACCTGTTCGTTTGCCTCCTATGATACAAAAAATATATATATTGATATATTAAAGAACCAGGTATTCTAAAATTCTTGTTCATCCAACGTTACCGGCTCTTGTACTAAGGTGTCGCAAAAAAGTCTAGTTACGTTGACTACAAATTTTTATTTTTCGTTATCTAAAATTACGACTATAATTAAAGATCTAAGCTATCTTATCTCTCAAGTTGGACCAAACTGCATATTGCGTGCAAATTTGAACGAAATCTGTTAAGCAGTTTAGGAGTCCATCGCGGACAAACATCGTGACAGGAGATTTATATATATTAAGATAATTCTTATGTATGTACCTTTAATATTGTGGCCCAAGTATCAATGTATAGTTCTAATATGGTGGCGCTAATCCCAATGCTCCGGTCGTGTTGTAGTCTCGCTTTTTGAATGTGACAAGCGGCATCGAAGCTGGGTGAAAACACATTCGTGACGCACTTTAGTATTAATCTGTACATTTTTCCAGGAGGTAGAGCCACGTTGAACCTATAACTGGTTTTAGCATGAATGGGTCGGCTCGCTCGGGATAGTCTCACAGAAAACCGACGTGAAGTAACAGCGGTTGCATTATTGCGTTTCGTTCGGTCAGTGAGAGTGCCGGAGGCTCACCTCTCCCTTCCCCTCCCTTCTTCTCTCCTCTCCCTTCCCCCATTCCCTCATCCCTCGAAACACAGGCTGGCAACTCACTTGTACCTTCCCTGGTGTTGCTGGTGTCTATAGACGGCGGTGATCACTTAACATCAGGTGAGCCACCTGTTCGTTTGCCTCCCATATGACATTAAAAAAATCATACTGATTATGTAATATTTCTCAAATGCATTTAATTTATATTTCAAAGTTACACCACAGATTAACATGATAAAAGACAAAGATGTCCTTAGTCGGAAAAAAAACAGCATAAATTCTATGCATCAGTATCTTTATGGCAAGATCGTGAGAATATCGCGGCTAAATATGCACTAGGAGAATATAACATATAAAAAGCCAATAGACGTCTAAACTTTTTATTTTATACAGCGTTTTATGACGTCAATCTTTTAATAAATAAACAATGACTGTATTAAATGCTTTAAGATTAATCGCAGCTGCAGATATTATTTATTCTCATTGTTTTTTATCCTAAAGACAAATATTTATATATTTTTATATTTCAAATTATTACTATGTTATTTAAGTAGGAATAAGTAAATAAACCCAATCCTAACTATTATTTATCATGTTGTTGGCCATAACCTATGTGGTTATATAATATATTGGCTAATAATGGAACAAAGGCGCCGATTTTCTACATATTCGTTTCTTATATGAGTGAAAAACAATTGTACGGTACCAGTGTCCCGTAAAAGGACAATAATTCCAACGTTAATTTTATGTTATAATTGCGAATATGAGTTTGTTACCCATTCTAGTATTCTACGTTACAACAAACAATAACAAACTGATCACTCCTGTATGCTTTGCTATTTTATTTCCTCTAGATATATTTTTATAATTACATTCGTGAAAATATTAGCATTAATTCATATCTTGTTGTAATAGAATAGAATAATAATTAACATGTTTAGAAACTGGTTTGTAAGAAACAATTTGAATTGTCATTGTTTAATTCGCCCTTGGATTGTTTTTTCATGAGATGGCTTTTTGATGTTGAATATATATAATAAGTTTAAAAAGGGTGAAGGAGTTTTATTTAATGAAGAATTGATACACTTCAGAATAGTATTGATAATACTCCATGGTTCAAGCTCGCAAAGACCAGTAACATATTTTTAAGTAATAGTGTTAGATTTTATGATAAAGTCCCAAAGCGAAGTACCGATTTGCCAGTAAGTTCAAGTACTATGTTAAGCAGGTCTTAATGTATATTTTTTTTTATATCATATAGGAGGCAAACGAACATGTGGGTCACCTGTTGTTAAGTGATCACCGCCGTCCATGAACACTAGCAACTCCAGAGGAGTCGCAAGTGCGTTGCCAGCCTGTGTTTGGGGGTATGGAGAGGGTTTAGAGGAGAGGGGAAGGAGAGGAGAGGAGAGGGATAGGGAGAGGAGAGGGGAGGGGAGGGGTCTCCGGCGCCCTCGCTGACCGAACGAAACACAACAATGCAAGCACTATTACTTCACGTCGGTTTTCTGTGAGAGGGTGGTGCTACCCCAGACGAGCCGACCCATTCATGCTGAAACCAATAATAGTTTCAACGTGGCTCTACCAACTATATAGGATTATATATCTCCACTATTATACGATGGATCAATATTCTCGATGAATTTAGTAGGTGGTAGAGCCACGCTGAAGCTATGACTGGTTTTAAGCGTAAATGGGTCGCCCGGGGTATTCCCACCCAACCCACAGAAAACCGACGTGAAGTAACAGTTGCGTTTCGTTCAATCAGTGAAAGCGCCGGACGCCCACCTCCCTTTCCCCCTCCCCCCTTACTCTCCTCTATCTCCCATACACAGGCTGGTAACGCACTTGCGACTCTCCTAGCATTGCTATGGTCTATGGACGGTGATGATCACTTAAAACCAGGAGACCTTGCCTCCTTAGATATAAAAATAAAGGTAAAGATGTTTTCCGTACGGGTAGTAGCTTTGATGTTCATAAATGTCGTATAAATAGAAAAAATAATTTTTGATATTGATTTACTCCTTAAATACTCGCCGCATTCTGATTCTGGCCACAGCCAGTGAGAATGACTTGTCCCTGCCGAGCGTATTTGCAGCCATGCTCAGGAGCGAAATAGCTTAGAATGCAATAGGCCTTATTGTCTAAGGAAGACCCTCGAAGCGTCTCTCTTCACCAACCGACCACTTGCAGAAGGAAGGGGTAGACTGCCCGCGTCCTTCCACCACCGTAGCCGCGCTTGAGATGATGGACTGGGGGCATCTTTTTTATGCACAGGTTTGGCTGACTAAGGGAGGCAGCTGGTGATTGCCTCTTTATTAGGACAGGGTTCGGCGACACCCTTCTTAGAGCTGAGTACTGGTGCGGCATAGTGATAGCCTTGCTCGATCCTATACCGCCCTGTTAAAAACGGCGGCCTATAAACCGTGGAGTTTTAGTTAGTACGAGACACAAACTACCCACTCTCTCCCGTGGGAGTGTGGCGTGTCCTTGAGGATTTCGCCACGTAAATAAAAAAAGGAAAAGTGGTTTATAAAAAACATGGCACACGTTTAATCCAGAAAAAACGTACCATTGGCGAGAGATCAAATCTATATTAAAAGTCAAATCTATATTAAAGTCGTGCTCAAAATCTAGTACCTTATAAGTCAAGCTCATCCAGACGTTTCCTTCTTTATTCTGCTAGGATATACGTCTTGTTAAATGATAACCATTTTGTAATTAATATCTATCTCTTAATATGTAACGGTGTTTATACGATTTTTTTTTTTATTAACACGTTAATTTGTGATAAATAGCATATATTATGTTCATTATTTTTATGAATCGTTGTATATGGAAAGCTTGTATGATATTCTTCTTTTAGAAACAGTGAAGAAATAAAAAAAACATTTACCTTTATTTTCAACCAATTTTAATGAAATTTTTAGACGAGAGGTATGTAACATATTTAGAAATTGAAACACTATTGTACCTTATGTACCAATAATAAAAAAATATTACAAATTAAAAATGAATTTAATTCTCAGCCAATTTTGAAGAAACTTTAAAGTTATACCCGGATAGTATATGTTATTTCGTAAATGATGCAATAAAAAAAACACCAGCTTCAGGAGTTGTAAAAGTGACTTCTGTTTAGGATAACGAGACAGAAGTAACCTATTTAAATGCCTCTTTTAAAACACTGAACGTTCTTGTTTAATTGTGTTTAACGAGGTTAATGAAGTAAAACTAAACACAGCTACTACCTGAATTCGACCGTAATTTGTTACCCCTGCCTGACCCTCTGCTCTAAACCCTCGGTACTAACTGCTGTTCTATGTTGTAGAACAATACTGTAGGACCTTTTAGGAATGTTCAATTGTTTTAACTTTGTAGGATGAATTATTCTCCTTGTAATTTCTGTATATTGTGTAACTCACAAACGCATGTTAAATTTTTCAAAAATTGTATTATAATTTTACTCAAGTAAGAAAATTATATGCGAAAATAAATATTTACTGGAATGTTAAAAATTGTGCGTAGGGAATTTAAAAAAAATACAACTAAATTACAAAAAATAAAATAAAGATACAAATAAATTATGGGAAAAATTATGAGGTTCTTATACACTGCAAACTTAAGTTAATAGGAACCAAAAACTATTTGATTCATTGTATTCCAGAAGGTATTAAAAAAGATCGTTATCTTCCTTATTTATTAACAAATTGAACATATAATTAAGTCAGGATACTGTAGTGTTACGAATATTTATATTTACGTATTTATTCAGATTAGAATCAAGATAATTATGACTTAAGTGCCTATTTCATTCTAATACTATTGTTTGCATTCATAGTTGTAGATCTGACGTCGAATGCGTAATGTCTTTTTAAGGAAGGAAGAATAGAAAATTAGAGTCAATATATTTGTTTTATATTTAAAATAGGTTAATTATATGACGTCCTCGACTACGCCCTTAGAGGCTGTAAGCACGCAACGACGCAAAAAAGGGGTTGTAATATTCGGGAGAAATCTCCGGAGCGGAATGACCTCAATAATTATCTCTCATTCGCTTTATCTCTTACCCTGTGTGAGTAATGAATGAGACACATTAAGTTTAATTAAAACGGGTATTTTATTTCATAGCTATTCGGTTAATGTCGAGTTTAACGCGTTAAACAGTATATTTTTTCTGAATGTCAATCGATACTTAGGAAGATTTAATATTTTTCATTATTAATAAGATTAGCCAACACCTCTAGTGCCTAAAATATTAACTAATTCTTTTTTTATTGTAGCACGACAAAATAACTGCACTATGCCTTATGATAAGCAAAGTACAACCCAAAAAATGGTGACCACCGACAGACAAACTATCCTTCGCCGGTCGCCGCTGCCATGCGGGCCTGCGCAAGCTTCTCTTTACGTTACACTTTAAAGACCCTATGTCATAGGAAGTAGGTGAAATACTGGCCGGAAGATTGTTCCACAGCTTCATGGTATGACACATTGACTGGGAAATTATTCCACAGCTTCACGGTACGAGATTGTGACCAAATAATATCTCAAAAGTTTTGATAGAGTTTCTATCGAATCTCCATCCTCCCTTTGACTGGTGTTTAGATTTTGTAAACAAATAGCATTTATTTAAATATTATTGATTTGTATCTGTCTTGTGTAACAAATATATACTTTGTTTATTTTACGATACTTTTAGACATATTCTAAAATAATTTAAAAAAACCATTATAACTGAAAACATTTAATATTACGCTTAAACACTATCAGGGTAATAGCTTCTATTTTCTTCGAGTTGACTAATCCCTTAATGTATTCCTCGCAGTTACATATAGTTTTAACTTTCCATATGATAATTTTACCGCTTGCGATCGCCATGCATGGATTGAACCACCAACTATAGTGGCAGCCCTGTCACGTGTGTGGTGTTACTGCTTTTCTTGAAACCTGATCACGAGCATCTCATACTTCGTAATTAATCCGAAGCAGTGCTTTTGAGCTGTGTTGTCAAAAAAAGTTGAAACTCGAAATTCAAAACCTGCTCATTTAATAAGCGGAGATAAGTTCTGGGCGAGTTAAGTTTTATGTAAAACAGCCTCTATGTAAAACATATTCCACATTGTATTATTATACAATAATGTTTGTTTTTGTCATAATGACGTTGTTATAATTCGATGAACGCAGGCTGCACAGACAAAAAATCATAACTTATTGTCACGTTCTGCCTGAGCTGAGCGTGCAAGCGTGAGCGCGGAAAAACTGATAGAGAGGCGCGATCGGCCTAAGCATTCGCCTTGTGACGCATCTATCTCTCTTCCACTCCATCAGCCGATGCGTCCGAGTCGTTATCACGTTAAACAGTCGTCCCTAAACCTACTTTACAGACAACTAATTTAAAAAAAATCACGCACTTCGTTTTACATATTATCTTTATTAATAAATATACTTACAAAATTTACAAATGTTACGATTTTACAAATATATGTAAATGTAACATGGAATATAATTGGTTTATATTATTTTAGTAGTTATTATCGAAGTTTCATACGCAGACTGAAATGTTATGATTAACTTCTCGCATTGATTTACTTTTGGACTTTTATCTTCAAGCTGAAGCTGAAAAATAAGGCAACATTAATGATAATAACATATTTTAACTAATCATCAGTCCTTTTAGATTTTAACCGATAATTTCTAGAAATTATCACATATTAAACTAGAGGAGACTGGCTTTCGAGTTTAGCTACCAGAACACACCAATAAATGCTTTGCTACAGGTTTTCAACTTGAGGCGGACTTAAAAAACACCCTACCTCCATGCTGTGGTCTCATGAAGATGGTATTTTTCATCGAAAGTTCCGACTCAATTGCAGGGATTCGAGCCTACGTCCATTGTAATCGAAAACGCTTGTTATATTCCGCGTCTCTTGCCTCCAAATCTTTTTTTTTATATCATAGCAGGCAAACAAACATGTGGGTCACCTGATGTTAAGTGATCACCACCGTTCATAGACACTTGCAACACCAGGCGAGTCGCAAATGCGTTGCCAGCTTATGTTGGAGGAGTAGGAAAGAGGAGAGGGAAAACGTGGAGAGAGGTGAGCCTCCGGCGCTATCACTGACCAAACGAAACTGCTACTTCACGTCGGTGTTTCTGTGGGTCGGGTGGTACTACCCCGGGTGAGTCGATCCATTCATGCTTTTCTTTATTGTACCACGACAAAGTAATTGCACTATGCCTGATGGTAAGCATAGTACAATCCAAAAACATCGGCAACCACCGAGAGACAGACACGCTACGGCAAAGATATAACGATGCGAACTTTTTAGTTCGTACCCAGACACAATTTACCGTAAAACTGTGAAACCAGTTATAGCCTCAGCGTGGCTCTTCCACCTACAAGCGATAAATTTATAGTCATTTATGTGGAAGCTTTAACTTTGGTATAAAATGGATCATCTTGACGGCCGTTGCTATATTTAGTCCACATTATATTAACAATCAGTCCAATTGTTAAAGTGGAAAAACATAGACATGAAATGATCTTTTTAATTAAAAATTGGGGTTTCTATTCATACCTTGCACGGGAGTCGCGGCAGACGCTGGAGTGCCTCCTATTAAAAGAAAGTATGTATTAATCAACTGTAATAATAACCTGTCTATCAATTACAATCTTCTGATATACTTTTATATAGAAAGTCTATTTCTCTTAAATTGCCACACGGCTAGACAGCCAAACTAATTTTGTAAAAGGAAAAACGTAGGTATTATGGGTCACTCTGCGTACAGTCCCAACATGGCACAATGACATTTTCCTATTTTCAAAAATCAAGAACTATTTAGGCGATTAACGGTTTCAGGTTTATTTCAGAATTATATAATTACCTCCATAGTATTATCATGACTCTATACTTCAGACTACATAAACGAAAGTTGGCACCTTTGTTATGTGAACACATGTTGACGCCAAAAGTTATCGAAACTATCTTTAGTTGCCAACAAACAACAACAAATATTAAAGGAATTGGGGTATAAGGGGTGTCGAGTAACATCTTAAGACTTGAGACACCCAAGCCAACCTCACCTGCACGTGGTGCACCCTGCTGAATAACGAACGAGGCAATGGCGAAAGCGGGGTGGTAGGGTTTTACAGCCCGACTGGGTCGCAACCACCATGCATATGGCGAAAAAGCCCGTCATAGTGACTCGCTTCTGCACGTCGCCTTTTGGGATCAGCCTGTGCATATCCAGTACCGGGTGACTTTCGTCATTATGGCCGGCATGACAGCGGCGACCAGCGCAGGATAATCTGTCTCTCGGGGTTGCAGATGTATTTGGATTGTACTATGCTTAACATCAGGCATAGTGCAGTCACTATGTCGTGCTTCGATAAAAAAAAAAATGTTGTTACCGATATCAAAATGTCTGAGTATAAAGTTGTTTAATTAGAAATACGATCATGTTTGTCAAGTTGACGAGTAAATTAATAGAAACATTAATTAATTTATGTCGTATCCATAGAGTGCTATGAAATATAAGGCATGGAGGCTATGGAAATAAATGTAATAAAAAGTATGTTTTTCGTATGGAATATTTACCTTTCCAATTATTTTTGTTTTAAATGATCAACGCTGGGGCTACTCATATTTATACCATTAAAATTAAGTTACATTTCATCAATTGAAGTCTTCGTGAGAGTAGCCAGTTGTAAAATTAAATATTCCTTACGTTTTTGGCATCTTAATTTAGTTTGATACAAGATGAAAATTAAAATGGGTGACTTTCTGACAATTGTGATTATAGTTGTTGCTAACTTCATGAGTAGATGCCTTAAAAGTGATCTTATATCTTACCTCCAGCAGGCGCCGGAGCTCCAGATGGAGGTGCTGCTTGTTCTTCAGATGTTGGGGCTTGTTGATCTCCTTCCTGTAAAATCGTAAAAAAACGGCGTAATTATTTTACATACTCTAAACAGTGTCTGAAGTCCAATGAAATGTGAAGCATTGGTTAAATATTAAAAAGCGGATTATAGATTATTTCTTTTGAATATGATTGTCAAATTAAATTAAAGATTTGCTTGATAGATATCGTAATTACTCTCCCTTAAAGAACTATTTAGTGATTTATCTAAATATGTTTTTAATTACAATAATTTCATTTGCTAATTAAGTGGTTGATTCCTGCAACTTTGTTTACACTGTTTATATCATTTAAAAATATGTATTATGTATAGAAGAAAAAACACAAACAGATTGTAAGCAAAAATAAATTTAGCTTACAAAATTTATCTTATTATTATTATCTTATAGGTGTTACAAAACATGTCGTTTCTTAAAATTTAAAAAACATAAAACAAATATATCTTTAAATTTTAAATTAAAAACCATGGTGATATTTTTTAGATAAAGATCAAATGTCTAAAAAGTAATCTAAAAAATATTAATCAAAATCAATCCAATGGTTTCTGCGTAATGAGCACACAACGGCAGATTTTATTTATGAAATTAAATATAGTAGGCATTTAATTTATAAGAGGCACTATGGAATTTAAATTAGTAATGACATTAATAACTGTTATTTGAACAATTATACAAAAAAAAAATAGCAAGAAAGCAATAGATTAATTTTAAATATATTAAAAGTATATAGTAAATATATTAAATTTTATTGTCAGTAATAAAGCCGGGTAATGTTTTAATATAGCCAAAAATCATTAACAGGCTGTCGGAGAAATAAAATACGGCTGCCAAATTAACTTACCAAAGATAATCAGTGTAGAACTTTAGCCCGAAAATATATCTCCCACACTCATAACCATAAATAAATATACTCCCAATTACGCAATTATTAGCCGTGGATATACGAAACATATATAAGGAACGAACTCAAAAGAGGAATTTCTAACTAAATTTATTGAACTAGACATCAGCCTACAATCGATATAGACTTATTTGGTGTTATTACAAAAAAGTTAAATATTCATTAAATGTTTGCTTAAAAAAGGTTTCGTACATCGCGTTCGCCCGAGACAAGTTCGCGTTATCCATTTTTCTCAAGTCTAACCTAACCAAAGCGAGACAAAAAGCAAGATGGCGGTCATTCAGCGGGCGCGGTGCATTTAAAACGTAACCTTTTTAAAGCAAATAGTATTTAACTTTTTTGTAATAACACCGAAAGAGCTTATATATATAAAAAATCGATGTCAAAATCAAATTAATGTTTCTCCTACGGTAAGTATGGTTATAAACAATTCCAGATCATTTATTTAAATACAATTTTTAAAATACAATGTATACTCTTTATAACGTTGTTCGTTATATGGAAATGTTTTATATTACGTAGTAATTAGTTCAATTTGATTGGTCTACCACAAATACATTTATTTGTTCTCTTCCCTCCGTATAAAGATAATTCTTTATAACGAAAAAAATACTTGCAGGTCCGTTGAAATTAAGATAAAATTTCAAATCAAAAATACTTTATTTAGTTTAGACTCTAAGAAGGCGCTTATGAATGTTATGATCACCACCGGTTCGGAAAACAACCCAGTACTCGAGAAAAACTAGCAAGATCAATTCGGTGTCTCTTATTATCATATAGTTTTAAAATATAATTTTCTGCTATTTCTAACGCGGTTTTTCATCGACATATACCATTACTGCTGCTAACTGAACTCTAGGAAATCCATATAAAATAGTGTCTAGTGCCGAGATGTGATCTTGTATACATAAAATCGATCTTGGACTAACTGAAAACATTACTTTTATGCTATCGAGTTCCTATAAGTATACAGTCCATCGAATGTAAGAGAATCACTGAAACCCGTAAAAATCTCAACCAAAACCCAAATAAGATCGTAGTACATATTGAAGTCAATTAATAGCTATACTCTTGAGGACTACGTTAAAATAGTGAGTTGGAACTGATGCTTCAAATATGACTAAGTTCTTGTTACGAATCATACCTTTTTGCACGTCACTTCGTTAAATAATTACGGTAGCCATAATTATGTGCTCAAATAGTTTCTTTACTTCTAAATTTTAACTGGTTGAACTTCGCGTATTTTACTTGTTGTCATGTATGAAAATATAACAACAGCCTACATCAGTTCACTCTGTGTGTGTAACTTCTCCTTTGGTACTCGATTAATCCTTAATATTAAAATGAACATGTGGTGTTACTAGAATGGATAAGGGTAAGAATGAGTGTTTTTTTTTTTGTGTCACACAAACGAACAAGTGGGTCACCTGATGTTAAGTGATCACCACCGTCCATAAACACTAGCAACATCAAGGGAAGTCGCAAGTGCGTTGCCAGCCTGTGTTTGGGAAGAGGGGAAAAGGAACTGAGAGAAAGGGAGGGGATGGTGAGAGAGGGGGACATGAGCCTCTTGCGCTCTCACTGACCGAACGAAACACAACAATTCAAGCACCGCTACTTCACGTCGATTTTCTATAAGAGGGAGGTACTACCCCGGACGAGCCGACCCATTCATGCTGGACCAGTAATAACTTCAGCGTGGTTCTACCACTGACAAACTTGAGGTGGTTAGCAAAATACGGGCATATTATGGGAAGATACAAAATTCATGTAACTAGAAAAAATTTGAGTCTAAAGAGAAAGAGAGCCGAAAAGAAAAACATGCTGTGACGACCCTACTTAGGTAGAATGAGGGTAAGAAGAGTTTTATTCGCGTTCATTCAGGGTTACAAAGGAAACATCATCTGGAGTCATAAATACAATTGTAACTATATTACACTGTATAACACTGCGCTATGAAATACAATTTTTGTATTAAAACAGGTTTTCTAACTCAACCTGGAATACATAACTTTAAACAATTACATTTTGCTTGCGGCTTCGGTCGACTTAATATAGATTTGATCTATCGAAAACCAAAGTCAAAAAGTAAAAGTGTAACAAACAAACTCTCACATTTGTAATATTGGTAAGAACTAGTCAGGACGTGAATATACAACGGTTCTAATAATGAGAAGTATGACATTTTAGAATAAGGTATCATATATAACTGAGATCGAAAGTCTACAAGAGGAGTGGCTATAAAGTTCAGAAGTCTGTTTTGACTTCGTAGTAGTTATGACGTAGAGGTGCTTGTTAACAAACTTTCATATTGCCATGGTTTAATTGTAATGATTTCATACGTCGATAGTTGATAATCAGTGCAGAAATCGAAACGCAAACACTACACTGAAGTCACAATACATTTCAAATACTCGACGTAAACACACTAGCTCAAATTCTGACAACAAAGGTCTGAATTATTGTACCAACTTTATATCCCTAAATAAAAACTTAATCAATTGAACGATCTTTTAATTTTTTCATAAAAAAAACTTTATTGACTCTTGGGAGCGTAAGCTTGTTTCTTTGGTTCGCATAACACGAATCGGACGGTTTATATCAAACAAGTTCGTTAAAGGATTACAGTTAAACCTATAGACGTCATTATAGATGAAATTGTATTTTAATTGTAACACATTTACTGCATTCGAAAACAAAGTAAATGGAAACTATATATTTCAAATATATTCATCACAGTTTTGGAGAACGCATTACCATTGTGTTATCAAAAGATTATTTATGTATATATCGAGGCAGCAAATTAAATAACATCTATTTAGAAGTATGGCATCATATATATGACATCCACCATGAACAAAATAAAACGTTAACCGATACAGAATCACAATACTGACTATAGTTACGACGAATTATCTGTAGGTGTGACTAGCCCGACTGTCTGAGTAAGTATGACTCATCGGTCACCTTTTAAGGTATCAGGATACATAAACAGCCTATACCTCGAACCAATGTCGTCTCACATCGGGGTAAATAAATGAATAGTCGATAACTTCAACTGATGGCTTTTGAAGTCATCAGTAACACCCCCGATACAGTCAATAGCGCAGTACCGCAGGTCAATAGTGACTCCCCGATATATAAAATGAGAAAGTATAATGTATTTTGTTTAATTTGATTTGATTAAATGGCTCTGATGTGGTTTAAGATTATAAATACGCTAAGCGGGGACTGCAACTCAATTCAGCTACCGTAACAGTCCTATAAGTAGTTGGTGAAAGATTGTCAACTTCAGCATGGTACCTAGCTAGGTGGGCTTAGACAAAGCGCTACCAACACGCTATGATTTCATCATTTGTTTGTTTTGTTTCATTGTTTCCCTTTACCAAAGGTACGCAGATATTCGAACCTATGTCACACGAGGTGGTGTACGAATTCGCTAGCAACTGAGCTATCATCGTCAATAAGATAAATTATTAGTTGTGCCATCGATTACAAATATAATGTACCAATATGGTTATCATCGTCAAAGAATAATAGAATAATGGCTGTTAGAAACTTGGTTTGTAACGAGAATGCATGTACCTATAACTTATACCAGGTGAATGTTTAAAGGGTGACATTCTTCAATCAGATGGTAGTTCATGGTCACAATAGACATATATAATACTAATATAACAAAACAAATACCAATAAACGACAAAGAACTAACAATAAAAAAATGACACCTAGGTTCAATGAACAAAATTAAAAGGACGATTTTCAAAGTTAATCATTACGTATCTGCTTATCGTCGGAATGCCGCACAGTCGAACAAAGGGAAGCTGAGGACAGGCCGGGTTACGGGCCCACTCCGCCGCTGTACAGGATTTGTTCGTGCAGTCAATGGCGGAGTGGGGTATCGGGCTCGCGGTCGCCGCGGAGCCGTACTACGTTCCCTCCCAGCCGCACTGGGCTGGGGATCGGGCTGGTTCTGTGGCGATCGTGGCCGGCCGTGGTTCGCCCCTAGCGGTGAGAGAGAGGGGTGCCGGGTTCGTGGCAGCCGTCTGGGGAGAGTACGCCATTGTGGGGGTGTACTTCTCCCCTAACAAGCCCCT
>JACEII010000018.1:4795509-4856411 GCA_014332785.1 Antheraea mylitta
GGGCTGTCCCTCCTCAACCAGGGGGACGTCCACACGTGCGTGCGACAGAACGGGGGATCTGTGGTAGATGTCTCGTTTGCCACTCCGTCTGTCGCACGCCGTGTCCGGGGGTGGAGGGTGGCGACGCGTCGATGCCGCGGAGCGTACACCGCCCAGACAAACGGGCGGTGTACTGGTGGTCGCCGGAGATCGCCGATCTCCGGGCGGCCTGTACCGCGGCCCGGCGGCTATTCGGGCGCAGCCGCCGCCGGCGGCACCGGGACCCCGAGGCGGAAGCCCGGCTGTATGGCAGCTACAGGGAGTGCAGGAAGACTCTGCAGGCTGCCATCAGCCGGGCAAAGGAAGCGGCATGGGAGGAGATGCTGCAAACGCTGGAGGGGGATCCTTGGGGGCGTCCGTATCGGATCATACGCAAGAACTTACGATCCTGGGCGCCCCCGGTGACGGAGACCCTCCAGCCAGAGGTGGTGGCGAGGGTCGTGGGAGAATTATTTCCCGACCCTCCCCCGCTACCGGCTCCTCCCATGCTGCCGGCACGGGCGGAAGTTGAGGAGGCGTCTGACAGTCCTCCTCTAATTACGGAAGAGGAGATGGGGAGGGCTGTCAAACGCCTCCTGAACCGGCGGAGAGCGCCCGGCCCAGATGGGGTCCCGGGTCGGGTGCTCGGCCTTGCGCTGGGCCATCTTGGGAAGAGACTTCGGAAGCTGTTCGACCGGTGTTTAGCAGTTGGACGGTTCCCGAAGCCCTGGAAGATTTGGCGGCTCTGCCTGATGGCAAAGGAGGGCCGCCCTCCGGACTGCGCGTCCGGGTATCGGCCCCTCGTCCTGCTGGACGACGTCGGGAAAGTGCTGGAAAGGGTCGTCTCTTCCCGAGTCGTCCAGCACTTAGAGGGAGCGGGGCCGAATTTGTCGAACGCGCAGTTCGGCTTCCGGACAGGGCGTTCAACTGTGAACGCCCTGTGCCTCCTCAAGTCGCTGTCCATGCAGGCGACCTCCCAGGGGGAAAGGGTGCTGGCGGTGTCCTTGGACATTGCCAACGCCTTCAACAGCCTACCGCACGGGGTCATTCGGGAGGCGCTCCGTTATTTTGGAGTGCCCCCGTATCTGCGGCGGCTGTTGGAGGAGTACCTCGAGGACAGGGAGGTCGCCTATGTGGATGGCGATGGGCGGATGGTCCAGCGGGCGACGAGGCGGGTGGTTCCACAGGGGTCGGTTTTGGGTCCACTCCTGTGGAACATGGGCTACGACTGGGTGCTCCGCGGCGCACTCCCATATGGAGCGCGCCTAATCTGTTATGCGGATGACACCCTAGTCGTAGCCCAGGGGAGGGATTGGAAGGAGGTGGAGCGCCTGGCTACGATGGCCACAACCCTCGTGGTCAGGCGCATAAGGAGGTTGGGTCTCAGGGTGGCCCTCGAGAAGACCGAGGCCATACTTTTTCATGGGCCTCGGCAGGGGCCACCACCTGGTGGAGAGCGCCCGGGTCAGGATAGGGGCCCAAATGAGGTATTTGGGCCTCACCCTGGACGGGCGCTGGCAGTTCGAGCCGCACTTCGCGGCTCTCGGGCCGCGAATTGCTAGGGCGGCGGCGGCACTCGGCCGGTTGCTCCCCAATATTGGGGGGCCGAGGGCTGGATGCCGGCGACTGTATATGGGAGTCGTGCGGGCGATGGCCGCTTACGGGGCACCGGTATGGGCGGACGCCCTCGGTGCCACCAACGTGCGCGCGCTTCGCAATGCGCAGCGCACGGTGGCACTGAGGGCGATCCGGGCGTACCGGACGGTGTCCTCGGCGGCGGCCTTCACGCTCGCCGGCTCCCTTCGTTGGGAGCTGGAGGCAGGAGTTCTCGCTGCCGTATACGAATTTACAATGATAGGAAGGAATGAGGAAATGAGAAAGGAATGAGAAAATGAAATGAGGAAGTCATCTCGCAAAAGGAGGCGGCAGAGAGGGCCCGCGAGGCGGATCCCCTCAGTGACCGTCTTCACCGACGGAGGACCGGCAGGAGGAGACGGCGCTTTGCCCAACTCCTCCTGCCACCGTAGCCGGACCTGAGGGGATGTAGTCAGGGGGCTCATCCCCACATTGCACAGGTCCGGCGGACGAGGGGAGGCAGCTGGTGTGTACCCAGCTGCCTGTCTATAGGTAGGAGCCCGGCGGCTACCTTCCGCCGGGCGGACCGTTGGGGCGGCTATCTAAGGGGAATAGCTTAGCACGATCCCTTGCCGCCCCAACACTACGGTCTGTCGGTACACCGTGGGGTTTTAGTCCATGCAAACCGGACATAACCCATCCTTTCCCTCGGGAGGGTGGGTATCCATAAGGGATTTCACCACGTAAAAAAAAAAAAAAAAAAAAGGCCGGGTTACGGGCGATGGCCGCAATACGCGGCACGGCCTGATTCATTCGCTTTTAATTTATTACACCAGTTCGTTTTTGCATAAATCATTTGATGTTAAGTGTATATCAATTTTGCGTTTCTCGAGATAATATGATAAAAAATTAAGCATCTATTTTGTTTATTCGTTTAGAACGAGAAGCAAATAATGAGTAATCTGTGAAAATATTGCAACTCTTTAAACAGTCGTGCTGTATATGAGTATATCCAAAACCTTCCTTATACAATCTTTACAAAAGTTTGTAGTACTTTAAGCTCCCCTTGCCAGATAAGAAGGATTAGACGAAAACGTAAATAGAGTAAAGTAAAAAAAATCTAGTAAGCCCGATCTTCAAACTCACCCGTTCGGTTTCCATGTTTGTGAAGCCTTTTCAAAAGGAATCAGGTTGAGACCACAGAAACGCTACAATATTGTCGCAACCTGAATAGTTTTTAAAGGCACAAGACAGAAATAAATGGCTACGGCTAACGACTGGGCTGGTTAAAGTTTTATTTCCCTACATTATTCTACTTACACACATAAGGTAAGTAAAATAATGTATCTATTTATAAGTAGAGTTACATTATAATACTAAACATAAAATAAAAATACGTACTATGTAGCTTATGGATATACATAATATTAATTTTTAATAACACACAGGGAACATAAGGACAGGGAAACAAAAATGATCACAAAGAATATTAAATATAAATACAGAAAATTAATTTTATTAAATGTATTCATTATCTTACAAAAACAATTACGAGATAAATAAATAATAATAAAAAAGTTTGTGACATGTTCGAAATGATATACTTTGGTTGGTCAATTAAAAATTACGCATATATTATTTTGATGGATCTAATATTTTGGTTCAACCTACGCAATGACATAGGTCCCTTTAGATCCGGGGCTAGTCACTTAGGTAGGGTATATCACATAGTTATTGACAACAGTCGGCTGGTAATAAGGTCTTATAATTTATGGTGGGGATTAACAGTTCATGCCTCAACTTCTTCTTCTTTTACCTTCTGATCTCCTGGCTTGCCCTTGGACCAGTCTGGTTTTTTCTGTGAAACGAAAATTTCTGTTAGTTAACGGCAATAAATCATTTCATGATTTGTTTAAACAGCAGATCCTTACTAATGACGCAAAAAGTAATAAATCACGCTAAAACACTTAAGCCCAAGTGATATATTCATTTATGTACAATATAAATTAAGGAAACATATGCCAAATATTATTAAATAACTTAAAATTTATTGCAAATTTAAATCAGATTTTTCATATTAATACGAATATATATTCAATTAATTTTAATTACAAAAAATTTAATATTATTGATGTGTTTATTTATTGGTGAAAATAGACAAAATATTAATGAATGTTTACTACTTTGTTTCTCTCTCCTTAAAGTAAAATAATTGATACGAACAAATGGCATTTGTTTTCTTCGTTGAAGACATAAGCCATAAATAAACAGCTCCACTAAAATCCTTTACACTCCACCACACATTTGGTATAAAAAGGAAATAATTCTAATTTCACCAGGTTTTTCTGAAATTATATTTATATCAGATATCAATTCCAAATTAAAACATTTTCAACCGTATAGTAAAAGTTCCTCAGAAGCTGCTTTATACACGCCCATATTTGTGTAGAGATAAAAATAAATCTATCTCAAGCATTTTCTACAGCGGCACCGTATGAATACAATTCATTATATACATAAGTTTACATCTTTACGTATGTACCAAAGACGTATCTTATTTATACGCCACACTAAAGCAAGTGTACATTCCTAATAGGTTTAACAATGTAAGGTTATTGCTGTGCTAACTTCGGAATAAACTAAAATTGTTGTATCAAAATAGTTTCATTGTCACTGATGAAGAACTGTTGCAATAAGCTTACAATGTGTATTCAGGGGTCACACATGAAGTTAAACTAATATCTATACTTGTGCTGATAGTCAATCGGTATATATAAAATATCTATATCGATCAAGTGATTGAATTTAGTCTAATCTATGAAGCTGTGCTTGAAACATAAAAAGCCGCATCATTCAGGAATATCTAAATAAAAAAAAATTCCTTTAGACTAATCCATTACCTTGCCTCCGGCACCACCCTGTAAAACATCGCATGACATTTTGTGATCAAATACACGTTTCACCAATTTTGTTATCCTGCCTTAGTTTATATTTCAGTAATTAAAGGAAATACTTCGGCGATGATTGTAACTCATATTTTATTTAATAGAAAATAAATGTGTTTAATAATAATACTACATATATTTAAGGAGCCACTTGCACCGTCGAATCTAATAGAGTAAATGTATCTTCGTATGTGCAAATGGATGAATGTTTGGATTATACTAGTGTCATATAGGTTGGGTAATACCGCTGGGTTAACCCCAAGTGATCTCATTTGCTTAAATTTTAGAATGAAAAACACAATAAACCCATTTTGTATTGAAATGAAATATAAATGATTAAATATTAGTAACGTAAAATTCCCTAACTCAGACTGGTTTATAAATGTTAGTCACTAAAGGGAAAAACAAAATGGCCGTAGCTGCAATCGAATCTATTTATCAAAGGATCTGCAAAGCTTTGCTCTGGAATGTTCTGTGTACAATAATACACTTGCTTTTATACAAAGATGTCGTAGCGTGTAAGCTTTCTGGCGAGGGTCTCAAATAAACAATGCTATATTAACATTTCAACAAAATCAAAAGTGCATAAAAATCGAAGCTGAAAGTTTTCATCCAAACAATTTCTCACCTCATTTCGATTAGGTATTGTTTATTATTTTAACATATAACCAAAATAATTACTCGTATAAAAGAATTTGTTTATTTAAATTAAATTATTGGATAGTTAAAAAATAAGTAATCTGTTGTTCGGTGATTGGAAAGGACAGTAATTTAATTGTTAATTCTACTTCTTCCCGATTGCCCAATCAGCTTTCTCCGCTTTCTTAGCCTGTTGGAACATGAGGAAATGATTGTTATGTTTGCGTGACTTGATCACTCTTGTTAATAAATTGTATTATTAACAAAAACATATTGTATTGTTTTCAGAGATCGAACTCGACGTTGGCTTGTTATGATTAGTTAAATTAATCAAGTAACTAGCGAGGATTTTGTTTTCAATAAGTTGTTTACTGGTGCTTCTGGTAATAAATATAAGTCGATAACATACTTTTTATGTTTATACAAACAGAGCTATAACTTAATGTATTATAACTTTTTCTTTAAATATTTGCTAAATAATTGAACAAATGCGAGGTTCAACAACGGAAGCAAGTAGGTACTTCGCATTTTTTTTAATCCTCAAAGGTGGCAAAGATCTATGACGCTACACTGCGAGTTATAAATTAATCTTTGGAAGTTCTAAAACGGTTATACGAATAATAAATGTATTAATCACCTGATATCTGCCCAATTTCTTTATTACACGAAATCATTTTAAATTGCAACAATAACTTTGATGACTGACTATACATAGCTTTAGACAATGACTCACCTCTTTGTCTTCTTCTTCAAGGGTGAATTCCTTCTTTTTGACAACCTTCAATTGGTTACGGAAGTTGAATTCAGCGGCCTTCTTTTGGAGCTTGGCGAATTTGTTTTCGTATTTGGACACCTTCTTTAGTGTGGGTTTAACGCTGGAAAAGTTATGAAACAATGACATAACTATGGCAATATAAAGTTAAAACATTCGAAAAAGCGTTGTTACTGTGATGTTACACATTTATGGGTTGGCGTAGTTTTCCTTTTACTTGTGCTACGGCTCTAAAGCTAAAGAAACATTTCTAAATCTCGATCCTCTATTGGAATTTTAAAGGATTTTAGATACCTATTAGATGCTATACCATAGTGAAAACTTTATTTTTTTTTTCAAGAGATGTGATGATGAATGTTATGATAAAACAATTCAATATGAAATGGTAATGGTAACAACATTACAGCACATTTCGAAACGATAAGGCATCTATAAAAGAGTACCTTTATCTTCTCTGTACTTTAAATAGTTAAAATAAATTTAATAGTTAAAATCGGAACAAGAAAATAAAACAAAATAAGATGGAACCTAATTGTTATAAGATATTTAACACATTACAATTATAAAAAATGGAACGCTTGAGTTACTTGTGATGGTGTTTTTTATGTCATCACATTACACATTCACAGTTATAGTTCTTTCTTACAAGATATTTCGATTTATCGGATATACACAGAAGTATAACCAGCGGAGTAAAATCTTGAGTCATTTGTTTTTTAACGCTCTTAGTGATTTCTTCAATATTATTGTAACACTTGTTTTAACTTCTTAGTACCTTTTTATATCGACTTCCTTCGAAATCATACATTATAAGTAATATTAAATAATACTTACAATTTGCCTCTGAGGTCGTTGACTTGAGAGTTCAGGTCAGCGATCTAATAAAACAATTACGTATTAAAATAGGACCTTTAAAACAATTTATCATAGAATTAACCACAAGAAACTTTACAATAAAAGTGAAAGATAGCCAAGAGATATTAAGCTTTCTAGTAAGAGTTTCATAGATATTATAAAATAATTAGTATACAAATATATTAAAAATATATTTGATATGCGTATTCAGAAAGATAAAGAGAAAAGGACGTACAGAATAGAGAAATGATTTTAGATGTACATTAAAATTCATTACACAAGGTTGTTAAAAGAAATACTAAATAGCCACATTATAAACCGTATTTACCAAAATTGTAAACTTGTGCATTGACTGTTCTTCAAATATAAGGAAAACTCCATGCAAAATAAATTTAAAAAAAATCACATATAAAGCTAGCTTTAAAAGATCTGCATAACAGAATACATAAAAAATAAACATTCGAGATACACAATTATGAAATTGGATAGCTTAAAATAATATATTAATTATAGAGAAGCAAGAGAATAAGATATAGATTCGAGCGATGATTAGGCATTGTTATTTGCGAGCTGAAGTATCAAATTTTGTAGGTTGTCAGTAAATATTGAGAAAATGAAGAACTGTCCCATATCCTGTGACACTGTGGCCTTTCATACATCTTGTTACCCGTGCTCGTGCCCTAATAATTGCAAATGCTCAACGTAATCTAATAAATACATATACCATATAGTTCTAATATCGTGCACAATATCTATTCATAACATGTGTGTCACATATGTGGTAGCTGGCCGCCTGCAGCTCCTGTGCTCCCAACAGCGTATATAATATTCACAAAAATACACTTATGTGCAGGAGATTTTACAAGTGCAACAAAAACAACACTGTCAACAATATTACGTCTTCGATTTCACGATCGAACTTAGCATTTCGCGCAAATTGTCATCAAATAATTTTAGAATATGTCGATCGAAGCTGTAACATATTGAGCTACATATAAACAATAATGCTTATTTCATGTGAATATACTGTACGTATTGAGGAGACGGTGAACGTAGAAGATGGAATAATATATAATATTGTAGAGGTGTGTCTCACGGAGTAACGGTGCAAAATCGATCGAGACTTGCATAAATGTAGTACAGATGTTGATAATGTTGTGTCTTGACTTGCAAGTGAGCATAGTATATATACACCATTCCATGTCTCGAGTGTTTGGTGCAAATGTGAATCGACCGACCGAGAACCAAACGGACGCTGCCTCGAACACGCCAGGATGGGAATGGGCTACGACCGGAGCATGGCACTTAAATAAAAACACTCGGCGTCCATACGGGTATAGCAAAGCTTTAATCAGGGTGTCTGTCAGCAACCGAACACGCAAACATAAACGCGCGTTTTCTAACGGCACATTCACGAAAAGTCGGAGATTTGGAACAAGAAGTTTCAATTACACTATGCACTTGCGTGTGCCAATGCAGGAACCAGTACTGCGTTCCAGTAACACTTAAACGACATTTATAGCTATATTTCGTAAAAAGAGAAAACTCAGTAAGGCCTCGAAGGCAGCACCACACATGAAGCGTCAAACTGGCGGATGCAGCGATAATACTCGATTTTAACACAATTTTTAAAATATTAAAGTGCCATACTGTTTAGGGATCAATTAATTGGAGTAAAAAGCGAGTGTTACTATACATGGCATGCAACGGATACAAAATATGATGCAACGAGCGATAGAAGAGATACAATTCCGATATGGATGAACATATACGTAAATTGCATACACATAGATACGAACAATTTTATGAGAAAGATCGAGAGCGATGACTTTATGCGAGCATGCGGTGAGCTGCAGTGACAATAATAAAAGTGCGGTGTGGTTACTGTTACGCAGATGGTTGTTACTGTAGTTAGTGTCGTTAATGGTGTAATTTAATGAGGTATGCGCCGCCAGGTGCCAACGACGAATAAGATCGATTTTGCACCGCACGCTTCACGGAGACCAAGAGGGGAAGCGCGTTCTCCCCATGCGCAATCTCACACCCGTAACTACGGTATAGCACTAACAATGAACAGAGTTTTAACGAACCGAAATATTTGACCATTATTTACAATTCAACAACATAGATCCGAAAACTTACAAAGCATCAATGTCATATAAACACGAATCGTCACACGCGCACGTTTGTTACATAATCGGTGATTGTGGTATTCACAATGGTTATAAAGTATTGGTCAATACCTCATAATCTCTTTTCCTGACTTCATGTTCCAAATCCCACTTCTGGCCCTCACACACATACATGCGGTCATAATACTCCTGTATTATTCTCTTGAGCATTGCTATAGAAAAAGGAAAGATAAATTATTGAGCCAGCAGTATGAGCATGGACATCAGTGTGAGTGACCTGCATATGTCGACGGAGCGACGTGTGCATGTGTGCGGTGAGCCGTAAAACTATCATGTCATGTTGTTGTAACAACTAAATCAGTTTCAAATCATATCAGAATGCATTCCAATTCCTAATATGCAGTTTACCTCCAATTTCCTAATTTCGATCGCTCGTTCTAGTTCATATTTATCCCCCTCAAGGTTGTATATTCTGTGCCAGTACATTTGACATATTGTCTGCAGTTCCGCTAAAGAAAAATAATCATAATTTAGGTACGACCAAATTGTTCGGTCATATGCATCCCGCCTCGTTGATTTGTTTGTGTGGTGATGTTGAACGCGACATGGGGAACTCTGACTGGTGGAAGAAAGCGTAAGCGAAGCTATATGATAAATACTCAGGGTATCAAGAGGTCAATTACTGCAACGTATTCTAAATAATTGTTATTGACTTCAAAATTCAGTAACAGTATCTACAATAGTATATTACTGCAGCTCCGATATAGCTACAACGATCCTTGTTATTTTAGCGTTTATTTTTGCTTGTTATCCACACAGTTAAGGTTGTAGGTATATTTTCAGCCCCGTATAAAATTATAAATATTGCTGCGAAAACAAAACAATACTTTATTCTAGTCACATTATCGGCATGATCTATTCAAACCGAGAGCTTTCTAATTACTATACGCCCAAACCAATTCAGACCTCTAATTCTTTGCGGGCGACCTCCACCTCACGATCGTACTTCTCCTCTTCAATCTTGGTGATACGCTGATGATAACCGGTAATGATGCTCGTGAGAGCGGCTACAAAATCAATCAAGGGTTACTCTTGCTATCTACGTTAAACCGACCTAAAGATAATATATCCCAACGGCGGCTACTTCCACGCATCACGGACGGACAGATAGGCAAAGTGTGAGTCTTAGAAGAAAATTTTAGATATTAAAAAATAGGAAGTAGTAAGTATTTGCATAAAGGCCTAACGAGTTTATAGGGAGCTTAGAAGAAATAGAGAAACGCATTAGAAAAACAATAAGGCATTGAGAGAATAGCCCTCACAGCCTGACACACCAATGTTTAAAGTTTAATTTAATGTTAAACCAGTTGAAATAAAGATAATACGGTAGCTTAGACATCACAAATTAAATTCGTTAAATATAAATGTGAGTATAGAGATTTGTGAGTTCATCAAATAGTTGTTCGCTTGCAGCTTGTCTCACTACCTCCATATCTTTCCTTTTAACGATGTATTCCAGATCGAACTTTTCATCTTCGAGTTTACCAATGCGTTCGTGGTAATCTTTGCAAACCCTCTTAATAGTATCTATAATGGGACACAACATAAAATGTATAACATTCAACAATGAATCAAATATATATGAATATGATGATGAATCTTATTTCCGTGTTGTGAAGTGTATGATATGACTCTTTAATCATTTCGATTGTCTTTTATTGAATTATATAAATTATTAGATGATTTCACATACTTTTGGTAGTTATTAAAAACTATTACCTTCGTTTGCATCATCAATGTTCTTGGGTTTACCGCATCTCTCCTCAATGATACGCCTCCTTTCAGCCGCTTTACGCTCCTGTTCCTTTTTCAGCTCTTCAGCGGCTTTCTTACGCAATAGCAACTGTTGGATATCATTTTATAGTATAAATGTGTGCAATATATTTAGAGTAACATTCATATAAATGTTATAACGGGACATAAATAACATATAATTCTAGAAGTGCCATTTTTTTGGGTTATCGACAATATTTATAAAGACTGTATCTACATAAATATATTAAAAGGCACTTGCTTACGTTAGTATCTAACTTATATATGAATTAACAATTTCTAGTGTATCTTGCTCATACAAATAATAGAATGGACGACACCTTATGCGGCATCGACGAATCTTCACTTGCTTAAAAAAACTACATAATACTCACCCTAAGCTTCTTCTTCCTCTCAGGTGTCATGAAACCCTTCTTGGCCTTCTTAGCTTTGGAAGCTTCCTCCATACGTTTGCGCACCTCGGCACGCTTGCGGTCGATTTCGGCCTGTTTGGCCTTCTTCGCCTGGAGACATTCGAACACAACATGGCATGATTTTTTATCAATTAATCTTTTATATTAGTTGTATATGTAGTATGTCTTGTACTGTTAACTAGTTTAAGGTAAAGTGTGGTTGATTAAAATGTTAGTATTGAATAATGGAACGCTTATTATGGTCAGTGTACTGTAGATATCGAATTGGAAGATATTGAAATGAGTGATATGTGAATGAAGGAAGGAATCTTCTTCTCCATGTAGTCACTTTACCTCCTCGAGACGCTTTTTCTGTAAACAAAAAAACAAATACAAGGTCAGTATACAATCAACGAATCATTGTTTTATTAAATAATTGTTAAGGTATTCACGAATACCAACAGAGTTTCAGTCAATAGTATTGCAATTCAAAAATTAACTGATTTTAAATTTATGAGTATTAATTTTTTAAGTAATTTATGTATGTATGTAAATAATATATCAACTTTAAATTCAATTTGTTAATTAACCGAAATAATTATGTTTACATCAATACAATGCTGGCATATGCGATAATCCACAGATTGCATAGCAAGGAAAAACTATAAACATACTGATGCCAACTATATAAAAGCAATTATATCTAAATCTAATAAACAATATATATTAGTCTTTTCACTTGCTTTGCAGTACTTGTGATATATTAATTGGTAAATAAACATTTATTGCTATGTGCTTTGCTTATTGTAGTAATTGTGTCAATAGTAGATATTGTTATAGGTATTATGGATCATAACATATATTTTTTCTAAAATATAAGTTAGCATATGTGCAGTAACATAATAAATAAGTGCATTTGTTTAATTATTTAGAGTGTATACATCTATCAAAAGCTGAATATTATAATACTAAATATAAGTGCAAGAATTTTAAAGATATTTGTATGTCACATTCATATGTGTATTATACGGTTTCCAAAGAGCTTAATAATTATTAATTAACATTTTTATATGCATTATTAGATAATAACTAAAGCCATTTCAACATTTTCATATATATAATTGTATTAGTTGAAACGACAGACGTCACAAAGTGCTTTGAAGCGTGTACAGTTAAACAATTGAACCTCGGTAACTTACAATCATGATCTATATGACATTTATAAAAAGAGGCTGTAACAAAAATGTCTGTAGGAATTAAATGTTTGAATCTTGTATATAGTCTTTAAGTACAAAGTAGGTCTAAAAGTGTATATTCTTTTTAATTTCAAACATTTTATTATTAAATGTAGATAATGTAAAAGACTGTGTCAATTTTGATAATATAATTGAATAAGCTTAGTTTCTTTTGACTCGAATATATCAAAATATGTTGTTGCGGTTTTCTAAAATACAGGTCATATAGACTATTAATTTGAAATTAGTTTTTTTTACTAAGAATTTAAATTTATTTGCGCTCAAATAGTCACGCAACTACTTGTAAGAATATAAACAAATTACGTGTAAGATGTGCCTTTTGCAAATATTAATGTGATTGTTAATATAAAAAGCAATTACCTGAGTCTCGAGGATGCATTACATTAGTACTGCATTGATGAATGGCGTTGCAAAACGAAGATATGCATAAATTGTAGCCGAATCCCAGATACATTCGACGAGTCGTGCATGAAAGAAAAACAAGGAAAAACTTTCTTGAGTTACGGTTGCAATTAACGACTTTAACTAGTGTTTTCAAATTAAGGTTATAGTACATTGTGTATTTTAATTTAATTCAATTATTATCGATAATATTTATATTTCATACAAATAATATTGCAAAAGTTTCACAGATAACCTTTTATTTTCAGTTTTAATTAATAACTTCACAATTAGATATAAGATTCTTGTAATAGACCCTTATACATTGAACTTTATCCTTCAGCGATCAACGATCATTGACTTTCTCAAATCACGTATCCATTTTGCCGTAAAGCACCTTAACCTCTTTTTTTACGTGAGCGTATGCTTTTGTAGTTCTGCTACTAGTCGGGCAGCCCAGGTGAGAATGCCAGATTTCTACGGACTAAACCCCCTCGGTGCTCTTCTTGCACCATTGGAGCATCATCTTGCAGCATCTTTACCTGTATTGACCTAAATTGTTGATCAAGGTCACATACTCCAACAGTTAACAGTTTTTCGATAGATGGCGTCCTTGATCAAATACCACTTCAGTTCAATTGCCCTTAAAAATCAATTAATAGCGACTTACAAAATTAATATTTCGAACTATCCGAAATTGTTGATTCCAGGATATCCAAATTGTCACTCACCTTACTTCATCATCCGCCATTGTGATTGTGTAGAAATACGGAGTCCTAGAAAAAAAAAAAAACAAAATAAGTTACTCAAATATTTTTATCAACTAATAAATTTAAAATAGTTTAATTCCTTTTAAACATACTTATTGTTATACCAATATCTATTCAAATCAAATCAAATAAAAAAAATCAATTAATCATTCGATATTTCCTGTCAATATAATGTCAATCAAAGTTAACTCATTGTATTTTTATCCAACATTATCAAAACTTCGGCATGTAATTATTCCATTTTCGTAATATTTAATCATCGGAATATACGTAATATATACAAAGTGTCTGAAAACTTTTACCTTTATAATAATAAATGGATATTTGGCCATCGTACTGATTCAAGTTCGTTACATCAAACTATTTGGATATCTGCCAAGTGCACGCGGAGGTGTGAAATAACTACCTACTGACACTTGATACTTTAAATTTAGTATTAGATCAGATTGGAGTGTGCTGTGCAGTGGTGAAGGTTCCTTGCCGCAATCATCCCGTTAAATCGAATCCCAAACGGGACAATTGTTTATGTGATCCACGAATAATTGCTATAATTCCGAGTGTACTTTATATCTGCTAAATGTAGGAGTATCATCTTTTTGTATAAGCAAAACGTCCCAAACTCTTAGCATAGAAATTGAAAGTAATCGTTTCAATAAATCTAAAAATATATAATTAAATATACGGAAATACGTCATGAAATAATTTTGTATTTTCGCGTAATAAGACATGTTGGCGTAATAAAATCCACAAATAGTTCCGGGCGCGTCCGTCGACGATACGCTGTGGTCGGGCCGTGCGCGTACTTAAATAGGTTGGCTCACATTCCCGCGCGTCCAAATTTGGCGGCACGATTGTACCATCGGCGTACTCGGGTTTCGAACGGGATGAGAACCGAACCGAAGGAAATAAAGTATTAAAAAAACACGACTATTACGTCAAAAGTATTTTTAAAAGAAACACAAGCTCCCGGACCGGCTTCTAAAATAAGTTTCTATCTTTAACATTTTCATTAACTTTTACTGCGCTTGTTATATATTGTTACTATTTGAATATAATAATTGCACATATATATAGTTATAAGAAAAATTTAGTTTAGTAACTATAGTCTTTTTTCTAATTACTTTTCTGAAGTTCATATAATTATCAAATATTGGTTAACTTTAGTAAGCGTACATATTATTTTAATCACTTGTTAGAGAAAACAAAGAATCTTCTGGTTATCAGAGATCACATCATATAATAAGTATGTCATGGATTAGCTTTATCAGTGACGTCATATAAGCGAATTAACCGATAACATTAAGTTAAGAAGATCTTTCAACTCCACTCTTATGAATATCCGTAAGAGTTGCAAGCAAATGATGGAACACGGTGCTCTGTCACACATAAGCATTCATGTATCACTTCACTGAACGATGAAACGCACGTTATATTATTATTTAGTTAGTAAATTATAATTTTTAACGTCACTATAACTCACCTACGGCAAGAAAAAGAAGATGGCCCTATAAGATGGTTCAGCCAACACGAGCCACAGCTGCTGACTGGTGGAAGGCGGGCGGTAAGGTGCGGCGGGCGATGCGTAGGCGCAAGCACTCCCCTCACCCCTTCCCCCCGGCCGCTCCGCCCGCCCAAGCGAGCTCTTGCAAATCTCCCCCCTCGCACACCTTATCCTCCGCGCCCAGACATTTTTAGAGTAGTGTCGTTTTGACATCAACACCGAAATAACATCAGATATAAGCTCCAGTTAGAAACGTCTCAGATACCACGTAAATTTTTGAGCAAATAGCTCAGCCATGTGTTCATATAAACATAATTTATTTTTACATAATATCAACGATATAAAATTCCTATTACAATTACCATACTCCATTAAACAGTCTTCATTGTATAGTATTGATATATGGGAGATTATTAAATAGACATTTTTAATCAAGATATAGATTGGGATTTTTTAATTTGTACTTATATATCGTATATATCGAGTTCTAAGCAGGAGGACAATAAAAAAACAAGTCATATACTAGTTTACACAGTGTAATGCTTTTTTTTTTCATGTAAATTACTTACCGTTGAATTTGCAAATGAACGTAGTGGCGCCAGAGTGACGATGGTAAAATAAAAAAAAAAAGTATTTATTATTACAATAGAAACTGTAAATATTTCATTGGTTAATTAAGGTTAAACAAGTTGTTGAGTTAAAAAAAAATTGAGAGATATGTACTTTTAGATTACACCACGTGCTGCGAAAGTAGCTCATATTTTATAAAACAAAAATGTTCCCTTTGAACTATTTTCCTTGTTTCAGAAAACATGTTACTTCACACGAATTCAATCTGGTGATTAAGAATCAGATATACAAATGATTTTGTTGATCCTTGTACCTTCACGATTTTGCGTGTCATCATTGCGCAGGGGCCATGCTAATCTTCTCTGTATTATTCCAATTTTAGTATATGTACTGCCGAAGCAATGTATTGATGCTTGTACTTATTATAAATAATTAGTACCTGGGCGACCGAGCCTAGCTCGGTTATTTAAAAAACATTTTTATATTAATATAAACTGTTAGGTTTGCCTTATAAAACTAACATCTTTTTACAAATGAAAAAATAGTAATCGGCTGAGTGCCTTAAGCGCTCGCCTTAGTAGTCCGGTGAAGCTGTAAAGGCCAAAAAATTAAGGCCAATAGCGTAGTCAGTTCGAGAAAAAAAAAATATTGTAAAAATATGTTTCTTCTGCTGTCACTCGGATTCGAACTGGGATTATATGGATTGTCGAAGCTACTGATTTCCATCTGAGCTATTTTTGTTTTGACAGCGTCGGCGAATTTTATATTATAGCTATATTTTTTCATTGCCTCAGTTAAAAAAGGTTTTCTATGAATAAAATCTATCTGATCGATTTTATATTACCTACATACTAAGTTTCACGGAAATAGATAACGCTGTTTCCAAGATCCTGAATATATAAAAATATACAAGAATTGCTCGTTTAAAGATATTCAATAACAACTCTTATCGAAACTGTATAGAATAGTTTAATTTTATATAATTAACATAGTGCTAAATACAATACATATGAATACAATAATAATATCACACTGTTTCACCTTAAAACTAGCTCTTATTCGCGGTTTTGCTCGCTTTAATGTGGGATTTCAGTTATGTTTTATTAAAAGGTACCATATGTCATTTTCCGTAACCCTAACAATGTGTGTCAAAACGTAATAAACAAGCTACCTTCGTATATTTTTCAACTGCCGCAAAATCTCCGGTTCCCCATATGACATCCTCCCTGCTAATATACCTCGTCCTACTAATATTACTGTACACCAATTACGTATGTATATTCTACTTTTATTGAATCATTTACTGTCTTTATTTATCATAATAATATTAAACTGTAGTGCTATCTATTTTTATACCTATATAATTATGCTATGTATATGTCTATTTCCAATATAATATTGCATATTATCTCTGCGGACTCATAGCACAGTATCTTTCCCCTTTGATGTTTGCCTATGATATATTGCTATTTACACATATATACATATATATATATATATATACATTTACACAGAATATTTCACAATTAAGCTTAATGTAATGTATTCGCCACATTTGACATTAGCGGAAGTTCCTAGATAGGCAGAGGCCATACCGAACCACAATCGTATTTATTACATTAGTAATACAAAACAATACATTTAAAATTCAACTATGGCATGAAGATTATAAGTGTTCCAATGCAGAAGTTTAATTAAAGTTAGGGAGAACATCGTAATGCAGTCACAAACGAGTCCCAACATTCCCGACTATTTCTAATTGATGTCCCCTTCTCTACAAAGCAGACACATATTTAGAAAAAGACGTGGGCTATATCGTAACTTTCTAATTTTAATTCACTCAAAATATTACCGACATTTGTAGTCCAGTTCTATGGGTTTGATATATTTCATATGAAACGTTTAAACAAAACTTGTCAGAATGAACACAAAAACTGTATTGATGTATTCTAGCTTATATTAATAATGTAATGGACTAACATGAGCCCGTAACTTCGTTTTTCTAATAGTGATTTTGTTGTTTAATAGAAGTATGTGCTTTATCTGGATTAATCGTGTGTGTTTAAAGTAAATCTTTTTAGCCACGACTAAGAGGTAACTGAACGACAACAAGGAAGTCCGTTCGGACAATATGGCGTCATTTTTTTGTACCATCCGGTTTTTAAATAGTTTTGAAACTGTCAAAAATAGTTTATAAATAAATTATTCAAAAATATTTGAAAAAACAATTATACAATACAAGATATTTATGTATATAAGAGCGCGCGATTTGCTGCCATCTGGTTTCAATCTACGTAAATAACAAATTAAACCAAAGCTTTTTTATTTATAGTGCCATCTGTCAGCTAATCCAGAACTTAAATAACATTGAAAATTTTATTTGCAACTCTTTGTTATAAAGTAAATAAAATGTAGAAAAGTACGCTAAAAAAATTAGATTGAATAACAATAAAAATTATACAATTAAAAGAAGTTTTACTTCAATCACGTGTGACGGTTACACACACTCAATTTTTCTTTATTGTATTGTAGTACTACTAATAAGATACATAGGTGTAAAATTTTATTATATTCATATTTTGGCCAAATGAAACAATATGCGTTATTTTGCTGTATAAACTATATTACAGTAATGATCTATCTAAATTTTATGTAGTAATTTCCGCATTAAGTAGTAATAAAATATTCAAAACATTATATGGCTAGTAGTGGGCCAGGCGGATAAATTATATATCTAAACTTCTTTCGTGAATCACTTTATCTACTGGTGAGAACCCCATGAGAAACCAATCAGTAGTTCACAGATCACGCCGCCGTGGTCTGGGGGTTAATTTCGCTCCCGCACACCCGATTAGGCCTACCACAGCAGCGGCTCAAGCCTAGGTTCGATCCCTCGGTAGAGAGCCCTTGAGTGCGTTGCTTGCGCGATACGGTGACACACAAATATACATCACTGCTACAACACTACACGATTACCCCCACACATGTGCACGCCTACACGCTTACACATGAAAGTAGAAAGGTTTACTTTTTTTCCCTTATCGAACTGAAAAACTCTCGATTTTCCGATAATAAATATATGAAGGAGTTGTTGAGGCGTATATGCTTGGTACACATATACGTTTCAACAACTCATACATATATGAATAGTTAGCTAGGTAAGCTAAGTCACGATTTTGCATGCAACAGGCAACAGCCAAGCCGAGGTGTGCCGTGCACCCTTGAGCTGGTTGCCAAAATAAAATCGACTGAGTGCCTTAAGCGCTCGCCTTAATAGTCCGGTGAAGCTGTTAAGACCTTGCTGGGTCAATAGCGTAGTCATTTCGAAAAAAAAACCAATCAGTAGTTTCCGGGTTTATCGCGAAAAAACAAACAGACGTGGCAAAGGACTCCGTTTTATAATGTAGTGATAATATAATTACAGCCTGTAATTTAGAGGAAACGAATTAACTTCAACATCAGTGTCCATTGCGTTACGTAACATTTCGGATTAGCTTTATGAATGACGTAAGACGTCAACAAAGTTCTCCCTTTGAACAACGTCTGAATACATATCTGTATACAAGATTCCAACCCTTGTTATAGTACAATTTCAGACATTTCGTACTCGAACTGAACAGTATGAATTCAAAATTCAACGCTCCAAAGTGGAAATTTTCATTGTATACGTTACAAATGTACTGTCTGTATCATAAATAAGCGAACGGAAGCTGTTGAGAATACTACTTACATCATTTCAACGGACGATTAGACATCTGTATAATACAGTCGTCCGCCCTGGCTTGATATCAGAAGATCTGTTGAACAACGCGTGATAATTTACATGTATTTTATTTTTAAAATTGGAAATAGCATATTTTCTCAGAAAGATCTTGTTTTGTTTATATGTATCGATAACTAAATAACACTTGAAAGCGTGTAATAAACCTTACGCTTTATAGCTTGGTGTTTGTGATTATTAGTTGTACACTTTGAATCATAGTTATCCTGAGCTTTAGATGACACCAAACATGGTGACGAAATCTTAGGATTATAGTAGGAGTGTTTTTTTATATCATAGGAGCAAAACGAACAGGTGGGTCACATGATGTTAAGTGATCACCACTGTCCATAGACACTAGCAACAGCAGGGAGTCGCAGGTGCGTTTCCAGCCTTTGTTTGGGGAGGAGGAGGGGAAGGTGGGAGAGAGGGGAGGTGGGCTTCCGACGCTCTCACTGACCGAACGAAACGCAACAATGCAAACACTGTTAATTCACGTGGGTATTTCTGTGGATCGAGTGGTATTACCCCGGGCGAGCAGACCCATTCATACTAAAACCGGTTATAACTTTAGCGTGGCTTTACCACCTACAAGTGATATATTTATAACTATAATTTCCTATAGCCCGTTTATCTAATTAATCTATTATCTATAGCTGCAAAACTAATGGTGTATTCCAGCGTCTATACTTAAAACTCAGTTTTTTAAACGATATTTTTATTCAACATCAGGTGAGATCGCCATGTGCTTAAAACCATATAATACATAAGAAATCTCATAGTATTCATCATTATTAGCATCAACCTGTAAGAAAACCACTGCAGGGTCATAGGACGACTCCCGAAGGAAGGTATGGGCATTAATCACCACACCAGCCTACGATGTATTGGCGATTTTAACCTCGGAAATATTCACAATTACAGAAAGAACATTTCTCAGGCACAGGTGCGGGTTGTTTTCCTTCACTGTCAGCTGATACTACTACCAATTTAAATTAGTAGGCAAATGTATGGAAATTCTGAAAAATTCGTTAGCACATTCCAGGTTTCGCACCTGAGGATAGAGATTAATATTATACCGGTCAAACCGGAGACCACCACGTATTTAGTATTAACTAGGTATTATTTTGTAAATATAGAAAAAAATTGATTACGTGTAACCGTCAAACGTGATTGAAGTAAAACTTTTTAAATACTTTTGATTCTGTCGATAGCTTATAAGAAGATAAATCAATTTTTTTTTTGAAAAAAAAATGTATTGATAAATATTAAATTAAAAAATAATAAAAATCATACAATAGAATTAATTATGTACATATGGACACCTGACCGTACCGCCGTCTGGTCTCAATGTAAGTAAGTAACAAATTACATAAAAAGATAAGTAACGAAATAAGTTAATTATTATTTAATAGTAGTTTTGATTATGTTTAATTATTATCTAACCGGATGGTACGTAAAATTGACGCCATATTGCCGTAACGGGCTTCCGTTGCATTGTCGTCCAATTACCTCCTAGTCGCGACTAAAGAAGTTTTACTTCAACAAAGTAACATGTAGGAATCAACCAAAACACTCACTGAAGATACCGTAACAGCCATTAAAATACAAAAAAAAATGTGTGGAGCGATTAAAAATAACAAGAATATACATTTACATAAAACTGAACTATAACAAGCAGATAACCTTGATCGATGTACGAAAATTACTTTCCGAGCACAATTAATTGCCGTCGCCGTTCGGCCACGTTACACTAACCTACAATAATGACACCCACTGAAATCCTACATCTGACCTTGGTTCAAAAGGGTCCATAGATGTCATTAGTACTGCCGAGAGGTTTTATTAAAGCTGAATGCCCGTCACGCTATCACCTTACATGATCAGTATATACTACCTGCTAAGCGCATGTCGTCTGAATTTACATTTTTGTAAATAACTGCTTTTGCTCGCGGACACCGTCGAGTTTTTGTTTAGTTTATCCAAATTGAACAAAATACTAATCTCTTCTCTTTATACTAATAATATAGCTATATAACACAAAATATAATTTTCGTGTAAGTCTAACAATTTAAACAGCGTAAGCTAAGGTAAATCTCAGATGGGATTTCTACAAATTAACTTGACACTTACTATTATATTTTAGCACTATTTAAAATATGGGTTTTTTGAACCATAATCTATGTCATGTTATTCTGATACATATGTTGTATTCAAAACCATTCAGTGGTTTTTGAATGAAAAAATAACAAACCTATATCCTCACACACGTTCAATTTTATAATAGTAATAAGGTTTGGTACCAAGGAACGCTTTAGAATAACATTAGGGTGATCGAATAATAGATCATTAATAAAATACAACAATATGAATCAGGAGTGCCCAGCATATAGTGTACCACTTGCCAGAATGACATGCTTAGGTGTATCGCGTTATGAGATAGGCTGGTGTATGTTTTTTTTATTTCACTTATAGCACATACAGCAGGCACTTTGAACAAATAATATCTTATGGCAAATGATTTTTCATGTTTTAAAAATAACACTGATACATATAATATTTATACTCGAGTCATGTTTGAATTATGATTTATTCTTTTAACTAGATGGTCCCGTAAGATCAGATTAGCTAACAATGAAATTGTCAGTACTATAACATCTAAAACTAACTTAACGGTTACCTCAACTAACAGAAATGTACTATGAATATCCTGTATTTATTATTTTCAAACACATGAACGAACAAAAAATATTGTTTTTGGATCAAGTCGACTTATATTCAATGTGAAAACAATTTTGGCCGTATTTAATTTCATTTTTCCGTATATCCCGATTTGAATCATATGAAACGTTCGTTCATTGAGAGTGATATTTGTTTACTTCATACAACGGAAGTAATACCATGTGTAATAAAGGAAGCACTTTTTTCGATGATGATATTAATTTTCAAAAAGTAAGTGAATCCCGCGGGATTTTATTCGTAAAAGAGATTTTATTATTGTTTGGAAACATGTAGGGGAGACCGGGGACGGTTGACTAACTTTTCACTGAAGCTCGTATATCTCTGATGTTTAACTTAATATAATAAAAACAACAATTGATACAGATAGAACAATTATTCAGGTACTTAAAATACTAATCTAAAACCTATATACTTTTTATTCTAATACCAATTTCGTTGATTTTGTAAACTCCTGACGCTTGGTCAATCTACCCCATATCCGGGGTAAGTTGACCATAACCGTGGGGTAGGTAGACTTAGGCAGTTATTACTGTAAATAAAGTGGATTAGTATAAAATAAAACATTAAAATTTACTCAATGATAAAAACTTTTTATTTAATTATAAACACACTTAAATATGAGATCCATTCTCGCTTAATAAAGAACTTTAATAAAGGTAACAGTCTCTTTTTAAACTATTAAAAAAATCAACAATAAGTAAGATTAATTTTTGTACTTTCGGTATCAGCCTTAATTGTTAACGTTGCGTTATTCATAGTTTTCTTTTCCTTTCTCTTTCCTTTACCTTAATCCTTGTCTGTTCCTTTGCTTTTTCCTTTTGTTTTTGGGTTAGTTTTTTGTTTTTTCATCTTTTTTAAAGTATCCTTACTTATTTGTTTCTTTTTGTTTTCAAGAAGATTTTCTTTCTCAGGAGTGTCTTTATATATGGTGCTTTTACGTTTTCGTATATTTCTTCTATTTTCTAATCGTGGTGGTGCTTTCGGAAAAGGTCTAATCTCTTCAGGCAAAAGAAATCTTTGGCTGGATTCAGGTGGAGGTGGTGTTACACATGGGGATGGTATGATATGAGAAAGTATATCTTGATTAAATGCAGGTGGAGGTGGCGTTTCAAATGGAAGTGCATCAATACCTGTTTTCTATTTCTGGTTCTTCTTGTACGTGTCCTACATCAAGAATAGAAGGTGATTCGCAATCGGTACTAGATGACTTTGTCCTTTCAGGCAATATAGAAGCCATCAGATTAGCAGAACCTACGCCTGAATTTGATGGAAGATCGTTATCTTATCGATAACGAGGGATGACGTTTTAAGAAATTTCCAAGCCAATCTTCGCCAGCGATTAATTTTGTATTCCAAGATTCAAGCATAGTTTTATTATTTTTTATTGCGTATTCGAATGCAAACTTGCGTGTCCCATATGGTGTTAATCCATAATAAATATCAGCAGCCGCCTTTAAATAAGCTTCCAGCTTATTTTCTTCGTCATCGCTAAATACCTGCCTATTTTTAATGTACCCCGCCGTGTCCAGGGTCAAATCATCTCTACTGAGGGCTGGATTACTTTCTAGCTTTTGTTTAAGTTTAGTTACATAACGATGCAATGTTTTGTATGGAATTTGGTATTTCTTTGATGTGGCGTTTATGCTATTATTATCTAAGATTACTACGTGGCAAGCTCTTTTTAGGATATCTTTTGGTACACAACCCCTTTCAGAATTTCTTTTGTACGTCCTCATTTTCTGTAAAAATACAACTGTAGTTTAGTATGTGAGAGAAGACTATAATAATGTTTACATTAACTATAAATATGCACATTAACTATTAGCCCACACATTTCTCCAAGATAAGTATAAAATGTTATACTCATTTGAAAGGGGTTGGTTGACTAATTAGTCTACCTACCCCGAACAAAATTTGTCAACTAACCCCTTACGCCGTTTTAAATTTTAGTTGCGTATCATAGGTAAACTCTGGCACTAACGTGGAAGCAATACTATGCAATATAGAATAAAACTATCATATTTACATTTGGCATAACAACAACATTGTTTCTAACAGAGCCATAGGCACAATAACAAAAAAAGTACAGATGAGAATCATTACTTACCGAGACCAAAAATACAACGTGTGTTGCCACTCACGAACGCCGCGCGACTGAAGCGGCTCACTTCGCACAAGTTAGCGGGTCACGGGGAGGCATCGTCGCTTGTGATTTGTTGATGAGAAACAAGTGACGTTGGCGAGTTATTGCTGCTTAGTCTACCTGCCCCTATAGCCAACCATCCCCGGTCTCCCCTACTAAATTTTAGACTGCATTTTATTCATGTAATTGTAAATTATAAATATAATGGCGATTTAAATATGTAATCACTATTTTAAGGCAATGATTAATCAGAATCAAAATGACTTTACACAGTTTATAGAGCCCCTAGAGTTCTTCCACAAAGGTAATGTGATCTTAAAGCAACATAAGGAAAGGAAAGAAAATAATTTGAATAAATCTATATATCTTACCACACAGGAAAGTTTTTAATCTTTTAGAAGGAAACAGCCATTTCATAATTGAAACACTAATACATACCCGTTATAAAGCTTATCAATTCAGTTACTACTATTAAATTTTTATCATTAGTACTTACCTTCTCCCTCTCCCCCTCCATCCCTACCCTACCCTAAAAGCATCATACCTAGACAAGCTTTAAACATTATTTTGTCTTCCCGTAAAAGTCTCGTAAGAATTAATTCAACCGCTTTAGAAATGCGCGCGTACAAAAAAGACACTTCAATTTTATATATTTATATTATTTTAATATACAAACGAAAAGTCATGTGGAAAGAAGCACAATAATTCAAAATACAAGCAAATAAAACCTGATATAAAACTCATGTTTATCACAAACAATTTGTGTACGACTAAGGAAAGAACTTTATATTATGTTATACTGTTGGCAAAAAATAATAAAAGTTCCTTCACATAAAACAACGTTACACAGGATCAACCCTAGAGAAGATAATTTATAATAACTTGAGCTTGTTTTCATTTTAAAAAATACGAAAATGACTATTAAAAGTGATCGAATGTATTTCTAGTATTTGAATCAGTAATGAAAGAGTCTTTAATTTGTATTGAATTTCACATAGAGCTCAAGATTTTAATCAATGAAAACCTCCCGTTTGAAATCACGGTATAGTGTTCTTAGATAACTATCTCTTTGAGTCAAAAACCTACAGAACACGTATTGGTGCATTGGAATTTACACTTCTAGTATTAACGTATTTTCGACCATACGTTATTACTCCAAAGTTCATTTTTTACTATTGAATATATCATATAGCACATTCAAAATTATAAATTTACAGCATGCAATATAACTTTAATTCTATATTTAAAAAATTGTATAAATATGTTTAGATCTTCTATTCTCCATTTTCAATTGAAAAACAGACAACAAACGCTGTTACGTCTAATTTAAATCCCATCAAATACATAAATGTGAAATTAATGCTAAGTTCAATATTATAGGCCTTAGTTGTTGACTTCAACGACAATAAAAATTAGATCTAAATGGGTGCCAAGTTCAATGATCAGTCAGTAGCAACATAAGATGTGTTATAAAAACTTAAAATATCATTACTTCTTATAACTTATGATAATATATTGAGGCCCAAGATCTGACTTGGCTAATTCAAATAAAAATAGTTTTTGAGGTAAAAGGCAGTTAAAAGTAGCTCCAAATGGTTCGTGCAATATTACACACGGTAGCGCGCGTTCGCCATTCTGTTAGCTTGAACTTGGCTGAAAACGCTACCGTCTGTCTAAATCCGACTCCACAATTAAAGTTTTCTCGGAAAACCTGATCTAAGCTATTATTACATTCTGCTCACTCACGATTAAACTTTAGACCGCAGTTCCAATTAAAACTTCAACTAGTCTAAGCTGTGGTTCGACTGACCACATAGTTTTTTCAGTGTTTACATTGCAGTATTGCGTACTTAGTATGGACACTTACGTCTCGTTAAGAAGATTTAGAGCCAAGAACTAATAAATTGATGTTTTTTTTTCGAAATGAAAACTCTGTTGACCTGGAATGGTCTTCACAACTTCACCGAACTATTGAGGTGAGCGCTAAAGGCACTCAGCCGATTTGGGATGTTTAGGCGACTAACTCAAGGGTGCACGGCACACCTCGGCTTGGGCTGTCGCCTGTTTTGTGCAAAAATCGCGACCTATCTGAGATAACCCAAGCTAAGCTATCTAGACATACGTATATGAGTTATTGAAACATGCATGTGTACCAAGCATGCGTGCCTCAACAACTCCTATACGTATTTTGTGTCAGAAAAATTCCTCAAAACTATATAGGATAGCATAAATTGATGAATTCTTTTTTGTTTCTTCACTATACTATTCACCGAGCTCTGTCATCTGCGCGATGTTTAATTTGAATTATGTTTATTGTTCCTGTTAATTACTGTATTCAGTCAAGCTACAGTACAGTACCTATAGTGAGAAAAAAACCTTTTTTTTGGGACCTTAGCTACGATACAAATGAAGCTAGCTCCTTAGTTACGATACAAATGAAGCTAGCTGGTTAGATATGAATAAATAAGAGATGAAATTTTCGTACTCGGCTATTTAATTCCAAACTATGGATAGAATTGTATTATGGTAGATATAAAGTCGGTCACATGCGGTAATCGAACGCACGACAACTCGCATAAATATTAGTGGCGTAATCACTTCGCTAGAAGTATTGATAAATTAAGTCTAGTATAATCAAATTAATAGTCGTTTAAAAATATGCTTTATAGTATTTGAATTACCTACTTCTTTCCAAATTATCTTATCTTCTTTTTTCTTCTTTCTTTCCCCATCCATCTCTAATAACATAACCAATAAGACGTAATATGCCTGACACCTTTGTAAACATTTATTTATTTTGAATTGTGTATAATGGAATGGTCAACAGTCTAATACATAATATAACCTAATTGCCAAGCCTTGCGTAATCCACATACATATCTTTACCTTTCCAAGTGCGAAAATTAACACCGTATATAACAGCTCTTTAATACGCATGGCTAGGTTATATAATGATGTATCCCGAACAAATAATAATATGGACTTATTTTGCAATGCATTTATTTATTTATTTACACATGGATAAAGCAACAGTCGTCAATCAAAAATAATAATACAATAGCAATAATAAAAAAAAGTAAACTAAACTGAAGACCTAAAACGCTTTATCACAAAGAAACTTAACTTACACTAATCACAATAATAATAAGAAAATAATAATTGTTTAAATATTTAGATACATCAGATTTAAAAAACTATATATACAAGAATAAACGAAAAAGTTTATACATTTGGATCATTCAAGCGGCACTTGCTTAAAAACATAACTTGATGACGTATTTGTACTAATTAAGGTATAATTTTATCAATTTAGTTCCTAATTCAATTTTTTTGACATCTATTAATGTCATGCATGCATATGATTGTAATTATTACACTGTAATTTTATGTTGTAATTGGCCGAATGTAATTTTAACTATGTGTAATATTTATGTTGGTGGGCTAAATGTATAAAATAAAATAATAACAATGATAATAAGAAACATACTAGAATAAAACCTACAACGCTTTATCACATCCATACAATTTACACTATAAATAATAATATTAAAAAATTAAATTTTGTAACATTAAATATTTAAAGAAACAAAATTGGCAAAGGAGAAAATAGAAGAAGAGTACAAAATTAAGAAGAGAAAAGAAGCAAGTAGTAAGTAGAAGAGTAAAGTGTTGCTGCGACACTAACAAAATGTGTTTGTATTTTACGGTTTCACGCTCTTTGTACTCAATCGATTATTACAGAAATTTGCATATCAGAGACTAGCCACTGCCCACAACTTCGTTCGCATGGAATAGTTTACTTTAGGCTAACGCTAACACGCAGTAGAAGCTCACAAGAGGAAAAATACCCTGATTTTTAAAAATTCTTCATTGGTGCACCGCTCCTATTGGTCTTAGCGTAAAGACTAAAGACTAAAGACCTATAACCATTCTCGATAAATGAGCTATATAACGTTGAAAGAATTTTTCAAATCGAACCAGTAGTTCTTGATATTACCCCCTACAACGTCACAAACTCACTTACAAACTTTACCTCTTTATAATATTAGTATAGATAGAGAAAAGCACATATGCTATACAGTTCATCTAGAAAAAAGTATTTACTTCGAGGAAAAACCGCAAACGAAACCGCGAACAAAATCCAGTAACTATAGAAAGGGGGAAAAAAGTATCAGACTAATTGAAGAAACTTTTAGGAGCAGATAAAAGTCATTCGTTTTTTCCGAATAATATCTAAGCTCCATATAATTACGCCTTACAATAGAGATTATGTAATAACACTAAAACATAATTGAATCAATTTAAAATCAGTTAATGAGTTATATTAGATTAAAAGTAAACATTTTATTGTTTAAAAATTAAAACATTCCACAATTAATCTACCCGAATTACGTATTTATTATAAAACAACTACGTAATAAACCATTTTCACGACAAGGAAATTGCGAGAACCACAGGTAATAGATCAATAAAAATAGCTTTACAGTGAGCCGCAAGGTCTTATCACTGGGGAAATTATATTAAATACATTGTATTCTCTGAGGAAAAAAGCACAAGTAGAAAAAATATTCATAACAGCGTTATACACAAGATTTATTATTTAAAACCAATAATACAATGATCGGAAACATGAATTTCCCTAAGGATCTTCTATATTGTATACAAAATGTGTAAACAAAATATGGCAATTAAAATGTGTAAGGGTTTTAATATCTTTACTAAATCATACTCGATAATATACTGACACAATCACGGCAAAGACTCCGGAATACTTAAAAAACATATAAGTGATGCTATCTATACCATTTAATCAACCAACACTAAACGAGTATCATTACACTGTGTAAAATAAAGTCCTCCGCCACTTCTGACTCAAAACTTACTCAACGGATTTTCATGCGGTTTTCCTCAGTAGATATTCATGAAAAATTCCTGGAATTCATGAGGAAGATTTAGGTATATAATTTTCAAAATTTTTTAATATCAGAACGATACAACGTCTGCCGGGCCCGCTGGTTAATAATAAAAGCGTATAATTAAACAATAGATACAGTAATACAACTTTGAAATCGTTTTGAATATTTTCAAGTGTCTGAACTGTTTGCTTTTGGAAGCGACAATGTATCGTACATTTTATTTTTGATCTGACGAACAGCTTTTGGCTTGACGGGCCATTACAGCTTCACACGAAAGCGTACATACGATACGATAAGGTTAACTAACTAAAAAAAGGGGTCCCTCACTGAACCAGTGTATGTACCGTATGAGTGTGCATGTATGTGGTGTGTAGTATGGTGTTTGCAGGGAACGTGGACTGAATGCGGTGTCACTGTATCGTGCTACCAGCATGCTTGAGGACTTCATGACGCGGATTGAACCTAGGTATGAGATGCTATCGAGGGAAGCCGCGACGAGTGTGCGGGAGCGAAGTTAATCGCCTTAACAAACAATGACATTGTCAATGATTTCACTAGTGTAGGAGCGAACACGCTCTGTTTAAAGAGTCCTTAGTGTTCAAATCATCCGTTATATCGTTCGGGGAACGGTAAAAAGGTTTCGCAGTCTTTTTTTGGAATACTTCACGACGGATCTAATAAGATAATGATAAGGTACATCCTTTTAAAACTTTATATAGCTTTAGTTTTAAATTGGTTTAAAAAATATCAGCTTAAGTACCAATTTATTTTGTTAATACGTTTCAAATAAATAATTTTTATTTCAGTTACTATGGTTACATTACATACTCCATAATTAATAATGCATTATCTATTAAATAAATATTTTTAATTAAAGTTAAATTAAAACTTAAGGGATTCGTTTGAATCACTTACTTTCTTAGGGACATTACTCCACAGAGTTACTATTTTTAAATTGAATTATGTAATTTAGGGATTTCATCAAATCTCAATTTTTATCATTTCTCTTCTACATATACATTTTATGAACTCGAGTATAACAGATAGTCCTTTCGATAAAACGAAACGATATCAACGATTGATAGTAATATTATTCATGCTGTCAATACAAGATCTGACAATCACACACGAAGCGACTCCCAATTTCCTTTGTAAATCCACCCTCGCATGAAACGGGCCAACGGCTTACTTATTTATTCGGATGAACAATTCTGTTTTTTTTTTATTTTTTATTAGGAACATATATTTGACGTAGTAAGTATTCCTATGTATTAATAAATTTTGTTAGATGTCTTTCTACTGTGATGCTTTAATTAAAGATTTTTCTTTGAACTGCAGTACATCAAAACCTTGCAAATTTCCTGAAAATTCTGTAATATAACATAATCATCTGACCTTAAAAATGTATGACATAATTTTACTAATCTAAATTTATTTATATAGGCAACGTGGTTTTCTAATTTAAAATACAGTTCCTTTTTCTTTTTTTACTAATGCAACTGAACAAAAGATATTACTTAGAATCGACATCAAATTTAGGCGATTACTAATGATATACAAATCGAAAGTATATATATGTATTCTAAATATAATTATTCAGGAAATCGAATGTTTATATGATTTGACTGCTTAGTTGAAAGACTTTAAATTTATTACACATACAATACACATTTATTACACATATAATACACACAATACAAATAAGTAATACGATTATTATATAAATGACTAAAACATCATCTAATATTATGGAATTATTTTATTTTTATATATATTTCATGGAAAACATACTGAGTTCATAGTCAATAAAAAAACTTTGAGATTTTCGTAAACGATATGATAGTGTTGACCATCATTGAAAACAGGATCTTGAGGGGAGTTGGTATTTTTTATTGGAAAGATAGGCTTAAATAGTAATGAATTAATCATGTCAGTCATCATTTTAAAATAAATTGTATTTAGCACCATCTATTAACTAATAATCGAACTGAGAATCATAAATACTAACTGTCCAGATAATAGGAGGAGAAAATACATTTAGCAGTTTATTTTACACATGTGTTCACTAGATGTCACTCTATTTATATTTTAAATTTTTTAAAATATTAATAAATAGTATGAAGACCTATTACGCTATAACTTTGATTATTGGGATAATTTTGAATTTGTATTTTTGTCTAGTCCTAGATCTTGCAAATATAATAAGACTATAAGTATTTTAATTACCTAAAACAATTATAACAAGCCTGTGAACAATATTACAATTTTTCTACTGACACAATCTCTAGTATTACATTTTAATATTTGAAAGGCATAAAAGTTCTAGAAACAGCAGTAGATAACGTAATAGGTAAATACTTATAAAACAATAAAAATGCACTACTTACATCGAATATTCATGAAAATGGCTATAAAATAAAATGAGTGAAAACACAAAATAAGAAATCTACCAAGAATTGTATGTTAATAATAATAATCATAAACTAACGAACATAGCAGGTATCGTAATTTAGTAAGAACATAGAAAATAGACTCGAAACTAATTAATAACTTAAATATTACATTGTAGAATATCGATTAGTGCAATGTGCGAAGCTCTCATTTAAAAATTTAAAAGTATAATATATGTAATATTTGGAGTATTTCATACAAAATATGTACTTTTTACGTTCCTAAATTTTAATTTATGATTTACTGCAATACGGAATTATTCTATTAAAAAAAGATGTAAACCGTCACTGTTTAAATAAGAAACAGATTGACTTTTATAAGGAGAACTTGTTGTAGGCATTGATATTATAAAGAGGTAAGTTTAAAGTGTGTTTGATTTGAACCGCTGGAATACATAATGTAATGTTGCATAAATCCGATAGAGGAGTGTGATGCGAGGTGGAGGGAGCGAATGACGTCACGCTGTTAGGCTGCGTGTGCAGAGCAACGTCCTTATCCGGGTCACCTATTTCAGAATGATGCACATGACGTCAATTGACAATATTCACAAATTTAATTAACAGGTAAAATTAATTACAGACGTAGTCATTTTACCGATCACCATTTATATCATCTAAGTATTTCTTCATGAGGGATTTTATACTGTCCATAATAACTCACCACTAGGTGGCGGTACTTCGACATCTATCCCACTGCATCGATCGTAATGGGAATTGTTGTGTAAATATTTATACACGAAAAATAATTCACAATATCTATTTTGTTATAAACCAATTATTTATTACAACATATAATGTCAGATGCATTCGGTGTCGCTAGCATAGCTAGCAACAGGAATAAATCGATTGCATAACTGCACTGTATAGCAAATTTAAAAAGCTCAGCGACGCGACGGTTATGTGTAAAAAATTGCATATACGCAAATTTACATAGTTAAATCTAATCTTTGCAATTTTGTCGAGTTTGGGGAATATGATAGAAATGTAGCTGCAGGGGACCATCGTAACCAACTAAATTTTGAAATGAGTGTATGAGAAAGAAAGTCTGGAAATCTCTGATTTATGCTTGAGAACCTGTTTGTTTTTCATTTCTTGAAGCTCTCAACCTCTGGAATTATGAAAAAGATCTGAGAAAATAGGTTTACACTTTATAGTATATTTGTTTAATAAAGTTATATAACACTAGTCTCTGCCCGCGACATCGTCCTTGTAGAATAGTTACTTTGGGCTAACGCTAACACGCAGCGGAAGACCTCAAAGGAAAAAAAATGATTTTGTAAACATTTTTCATTGTTGCTCTTCTTTTATTGGTCTCAGCGTAATGATAAACAGCTCATAGTCTTTCTTGATAAATGAGAAGTCTAACACAGAAAGAAGTTTTCAAACCCAGACCTGAAATTAATGCTTTAAACTAAACAGGCAAACCCTCCAGCTTTATAATATTAGTATAGATTTGACTACTCTTCTGTCGTACTTAACTCGAGCCGTGATAAAAATTACAATAACTTTTGATATAGTAGACCGATTTTTATAAAACAGAGATTAAGCTATACTCGAGAATATGCCTTACTAGCTGTTACCCGCGGCTTCGCACGCATTTTTTAAATATATTAGATGTTTAAAATTGTGATCACACATCTATTGTAAATTACAATAATACTCTTTCAAAAATAACTGTAAGTATCACACGCACATCATCTACTGTAACAGGTAACGTGTACATTATATATGTGAATACTAATAGTGAATCGAATGGAATAGGATTTATCATCAACCACATAACTGGAACTTTAAACTGTTATATATCACCCTCAGTGCTCACTTACACTATATAAGAAAGTAATGAAAATATTAAGCTAAACATTATCGAACAATATGTGTTAAACCTTTTATTATATAAATATAATATGTCCATAGTGTCGATATAATTAAGTTATTATCATACCTTGCTATAATTTAAATCAAATATAAAGATATGACTTTCAATTACAACAGCGATGCCCTTAGTGTTGCAGTTGTTCATAGGCGATGGTAACCACTTACCATCAGGTGGACCGTCAGCCTGTTTGCTGCCTTTTGGCATAAATACATATACATATGTATATATTTATTCTTGGAGTCCAGTACAGCGCACGTCACACGACCGACGAATGCACGGATAACAGTTTATCACTACATAGTGTAAAACAAAGTCCTATTCCACGTCTGTATATATGTATGTTCGCGATAAGATCAAAAACTACAGAACGCATCTTCATGTCGTTTTTAACAATATATAAAATGATTCTTGGGCAAGGTATAGGTATAGTTTGTCTTATTATCAGGGCGGGCAACGTCTGCTGAACCCGCTAGTTTAAAAAAAAACAGCCAATTAGTTACTTATTTGCCCGTAAAATTCCCGTTCAAATAGGTCTAGCCGTTTCGGAGATTACCCGGAATAAATAAAAAAACACAACAGACATGTCGATAGAATTAAAAAAAAATGTTGATATTTGTAGCATCTCATATATTCCTAATATAAAATACACTCACTTTACTTTTATTACACGTAGTATATCATAAATCAAGAATTGGGAACAAAACTAAAGTAGAAATAAATTTTTTGAGGAGTTTTTGGCGGAATTTTAGTCTGTCATCTAGTGGATTTATATTTTATTAATAATCTTGTGGTATTTGTCTCTATATTGTGTTAAATTTGTGACGTTTTATGTGATATGGTTCGTTTATTTGGCATAAGTGAAATGAAAGAAAAATAATACCACGAAGCGTGAACTCTGTGGTCTTGAAAATTAAGAATATAAAAATTTACGAAATATTATATAGAGTATTTGGCTCTTATACCTTAACATTATCTTTGACATAGAAGAAAAATACCTATATTGACAACTTCAGAATTGGCAGTATGGATTAATTCCTTCGACTATCTTATTGGACGAATATTATTACTACTAAACATTTTGAATAGCAACACAAAATAAACTTTAGAATTGTTTCCGATATAAACGTACCACGTATAATTAAAAATTGGAAACAAAAGTAACGTAGAATAAACCTTTTGAATAGGAACACAAAATAAACCATGAAAATATTTTCGATAGAATGTTATCGCGTTACCATGGCAACGCATATAATACTGATATTAACACGCAGCGGAAGCTTCCAAAGTAGCCCGATTTTGAGACATTCTTCATTAGTGCTCAGCTCCTTTTGGTTTTAACGTGATGATATGTAGCCTATAGCCATCCTCGATAAATGAGCTATCTAACACTAAAAGAAACTTTTAAATCGGATCTGTAGTTCTTGAGATCATAGCGTTCAACCAAACAAACAAACAAACAAACAAACAAACAAACAAACTCTTCAGCTTTATATATTAGTATAGATGATGTTCTTGCTAAGGTTTTATTGTAAACTTAGTACTTTACATCACGCATGTTCATACAAACAGGCAGACATTTCTAAAAATGAATGAAATGTATCCTATATTTCTAGACACCTACATGAATTTTTTTCACGAAAATCGAAAGAGTACAGACACGTTAGATTTACATTCTTATTACATGTATATAATAGATATTAATAACGTGGTCTGGGGGTAGACTTCGCTCGCGCACACCAGATTAGGCCTCCCTCGGTAGCGGCTCAAGTCTAGGTTCGATCCCTCGGCAGGGAGCCCTTGAGTGCGATACAGTGACACAAAAATTTACATCACTGCTACAACACTACACGATCACACCCATACACGTGCACGCAGCTTACACACGAAGTGGAAGGGTTTTATTTTTTCCCTTATCGAACTGAAAAAACTCTAATTTTCCGATAAAAATATATATGGAGGGGTTGTTGAGGTGTGTATGCTTGGTACACATATGCGTCTCAGCAACTCAAATATATAAATAGTTAGCTAGGTTAGCTAAGATAGGTCGCGAATTTGCATGTAACAGGCAACAGCCAAGCCGAGGTGTGCCGTGCACACTTGAGCTAGTTGCCCAAATAAAATCGGCTGAGTGCCTTAAGCGCTCGCCTTAGTAGTTCGGTGAAGCTGTTAAGACCTTGCTAGGTCAATAGCGTAGTCAGTTCGAAAAAAAAAAGATATCAATAAGGTTACATCTTGACTTTCACAGCGTAAAATCAGTTTGTAAAATTTTAAATATTAAAACAAATATTTTATGAAGACCCAAAAACATTCTCATCTATAATGGCTTCTTGGCACAGACTTTATGAGATTTTTTTTCGAATTGAGCCTGTCACAGGACTGAATAACGCGAGCGCTTATGACGTTCAGTCTCTTAACAAGCTCAAGAGTGCCAAAGTTACCGAACATAGGTTTGGGCTATTTCCTTGGATGCAACAACGCAACCTTACTAGGCTAAACTAAGTTAATCATAGATATAAGAATTAGTAAGACACACGTGACAACTGAAACATATATTTTGCTTGTATTTATGTAATTTTACCTAGGCTAGTTATCCACTATACGAAATTATTTCCATTCTAGAGGTCCATATTTGTTCTTCACGTTTAATATATTGTTAATATTATCTGTTTCTTTTTTCTTCTGAAAATGGTAAAAGCTGTATATAGTACTTATTGTTCAAATATTGTTGATCATAGGCATAAAGCATGTAGAGTAGTATGAATGGAGATTTATAACTAAAGGTTTCAAGTCTTCGATGCCATGGAAAAAAAACTATTTCCATTTGTTTTGGTAACACTAAGGTTCGTCAATAGTTACTATGCAAAAAATTAAATCCGTTGACAAACATAGAAGAAAATGATACTGATCTGTTTTATCTTCGCCTATATACATAGAGATTTATTTTTTTCTTTCTTTCTTAACCATATACAGCAGTATCAGTTATCGCTAAAGCATATAGTATGCACTTTGCCTTATGATGTCTTTTATCATCTCATACGTGTTATGCCTAAGAAAGTTTTTACATATATAATTTAACCACTACTTATAGGTATTGCTGTATTAAGGCATTTTATAGGCATATAATTCTTATCTCTATCATATTATTTTTAATCATTACCGACCGAAGGTCGTTCGTCAAGGTGCATATATTTTCGAACCACACCTATCAGAGCTTCATATATGATAATCAGTTACAACTAACTTCATCAAACCTCACCTCCCGCGCACCATATCACCGTCCCGCGACCAACCTGTTTCAGAATGAAACTGACCTAATTCGAACGCTGCAGTCCCCCCGCACTAACTGACGTCATCACGCCCTAACGACAACGCAACGACGCATTCTAATTGCACAAATCAACTCATAAACTATTCAAAATCGTAGTATATAAGACTTAAAACACCTCAGCAGATGTAACACCGGTTACGCTGTTCTGGGTTCTGCGTGCATCGAGCATGGTGTTGAAACTGGGTCGTCCCGGGTTGCAAGCCTCTATTCATGAATCGAAACACCGAGGGGTGACGCGCGCCGCTTCATTCTTGCCGGCACTTGTTAATCGAACACGGCTCTAGCTTTGAAATGACGTATATGAATCGTTCATACCAATATACGGTGATAACGATGTTTATAATTTTTATAGGGATTATCACAGTAAGCCGATACAAGGCAATGATTTTAATTATGTTTTAGAGACGATAACACAAATGCTTACATAGTTTAATAGAATTTTTAACTTGTATTGCGATAGACACACAGAAAACTGACACATATAACTTCAATCACATAAGAGCCCGTTACAATAGCAAAATGCAGCTAAATGTTAGAATATGTAGTTCGGTGAAGCTGTTAAGACCTTGCTAGGTCAATAGCGTAGTCAGTTAGAAAAAAAAATGTTAGATTATGATGTAATTAGGATAGTACTGAAACCTACAACTGGCATAGTCTCAAATAAAGCCCCCAAAACACATCAAAAGGTTCTTTAAAATTGAAGGAAAGTTTAACTAACTAACAGTTTTAAAATATCCAACCGTTTGCTTATGGCTACGTTGACAATTTACATTCACAAAATATTAAAGTTTTAAATTAAACGTTTTAATTTTTACTTCCATAATGATACTTGAATACAAAACTAACCCTCTATTATTTTTCCTTTTACAGAATAAGCGTTAAGTTTCTAATATTTTCACTAAATTAGACCTACATATTGCAAAAGAAATTTTGAAATTTGCGTCTTAATAACGCTAGGCGTTTCACATTTTTATACCTCGGGTTCGGAATCGTTACGCTGTAATTAGATAATTTAGTATAAGTTTTTATGTACGGTTTAACGTTACGTTCCCTTTCCTTTGTAGATTTATAGTAGAGCTCCTAGTATACCGTGGAGCGTAATTGTACTATAGTTATGAATATTTCGTGTTCGAGAAGTGTCAACATTAATTGCAAATTTTATATTACTTATAGTCGACATAAACTGACTATAATGTTTTTTTTTTCTTCGAAATCACTACACTATTGACCTAGCAAGGTCTTAACAGCTAAACAGGACTACCTCTGGCTGACTATAATGTGAACAATTCAACTACTTCAAATACTGAATTAATTGTTATTATTATATAAATTACTTTTAAACAATAAGTCTTTCTACGGTATACAACAATCTCACAATTGTGCTAGCTTCCAAATAGTTTTGTGTCAAAAGAGTTTTCTTAAGTTATAGGTTACATTGGAGCTCCTATATTCAGATATATGATATATGTGTTTCTCAGTTAATAAAAGCTATAAAAATGTATAAAAAAATTTACAGCCTAAATGTTAAGTAATAACATATTGTAATAGACATCAAAAATAACATAACGATTGAAATTAATCTTACTAAAGATCTGAATTAGTTTCAATAGGATTTATTATAGCGGTAGTCTGGGGCCTATTGAAGGGATATGCTACTTTTATCCTGTTTATAACGAAAATATGAAAACGAAGTCACAGAATATAGGAAACAAGATTAAATTTCACACAGAATATTCTCAGATGAATATCTCCTACTATTCTATTTGCTTGTATACATTTTTTCAACAATAATCACTACCAAAACTGTTAATCATTTACGTTTAAAAAAAGCGTCAATATGAAATAAGCACAGGTGGTCGATGTTTTGAAGTCACGACTAGCTTAGTGATATTGTGTTTGGAGAACGCGTTGATTGATGTAAGTTTTAATCCTACATTAAATCTGTCTTCTTTGTAAATAAAAACATTCTGATAAATCAATAGCACGGTCTTGCTTTTCAAAGCTCATATGTTTAACTACGACCCAGAATTAAAAACCTGTCGCAAGGCATATATCGGTGGATTTCGACAGCTGTACTAGAGAAGCCTATACTTCTCTTAAGTCTAGGTTGTTACCGTCATAGATTACATTGCATTTTTTATGCCAAAAGTGTAGCAAACAGGCTAACGAGCCCCCTGAAGGTAAAACATTACCTTCGCCTATGGATTACTACAACACTTAGGGCATCACTGTTATGTTGCTGACATTGAAAAGCGTGTTTTAATCCCTTACTGAAGAGCTCTACAGTATAGCTTTGAAGTAAAATCTAGCGTGGTAACTCTATCCACGACTCTTTTGTACGCATAATAATGGTTCTAGAAGACTTTTTAAAATTATCGTAACTTGTTCTGAATTTGTGAAACGAAACTTAAATCCCGGAGAGCATTAAAAAAGGTAAAATACGTCTGTTTATAGGAATTTTGTCGAGTTGACACTTTATTTTTGACCAAGACGGCAAAAAAGCAACAAGAAAACAATTCTGACAACGAACTAACAAGAGGATAACTGGGTATTTGGGACACCTGACTCCGTAAATTATGTTGGTACTACAGCCGCGTATCATTAAAAACACCAACCATGAAAGCGCGAGCAGTATATGGCATGGTATAAGCAGCATGTGGCGCCATATATGAACAATAAACCATTTGTAATTTCATGTAATTCAGAAATTAGTTTTGTCTCGAACAACAATAATGAATCAAACAAACAGGACGTCATAAAATTATACCTAAATATGATAGTCTGTCCAAAAGATAGTAATTTAAAACAGAAATAGCCGACACCATTACTGTTCGGCGTAAAATACAGGCCGTTCAAATAGTGTAATGTAGCCCAATATGTTTAGTACTCAAGAGAAGGCCGCGTCCTTGCGATGTGACGCACAACCCCGCCTTGGAACAGTGAATGGGCGAGGAAATTGTGTTAGCCTAGAAAAGACATTTATTTAAACTGAAAAAAAAACCGGTTCACTTATCTTGCTTTATTATTTCCTATAATCATAATTTGACTTGTTTCTTTTTTTATAATATATTTTAAAACAAAGGTTAGAAAAGAGTTATTATTAAACATTTCTAACACTTTTACGATATTATTACAAAAAAAGTTGAATACGTATTGAATACTTTAATACATAACGTTCGACATCTTGCTCTTCTATCTCGCTTTAGTAAAGTTAGGTTAGACTTGCGAAAAAGGATAAAGCGATCTTGCCTCGGCAGCGGTCGGCGAGCGCGGTGCATTTAATACGAAACTTCACTAGAATCTAGGAACACAGTGGTTATTTGTATTATTGATTTATTAGTAGTCTATTATTTATAAGAATTTGAAGTTGCATTGTTTTGTGCCGCACAACCTTTAAGGGGTCTACCATCTTGGACCCCTCAGACTGCAATCGGGGCCCCTAGGAGGGCCAAAACCTGTCTAGGGAACAGAGGCAGTTCCTACTCTCTCACCTAAAAGGTATATGGAGGCACCATGCAGTTTTAGTTCGTGCGAATCGGACATAACCCATCCTCAGCTACCCGGTATCCATTAGGGATTCCTCATGTAAAAAAAATGGTAACGTCATATGAGTTTTTGCTTGCCATATGCCTTGTAATACAGCGATAAATCCGCCCCTATATCCTAACCAGAACATTTACTTTGCTTAAAAAGTAGGTGAGTTGGTAATAGGACGAATTTTAGCCACCGTATTCAGGTCATAATAAATTTACGTAAATAAAACAGATGAAATTTGTTTTATTAACTTGATTACAGTATGTGAAAAATCATAATATAGGACTGTTTAATTCGACATATATGTCGATTCGATACACACAAAGGAATATATGTAGATTATATAATAATACTATCGATTGAATGTGGGACAAAAGATTTTTTAAAACGATGATGGCTTAATAGCGTGCACGAATACAGTGTCAATCGAAGTAGATTTGAATTGTACAATGAATTGGAACATTCGTGATAAATACATCGAATATTGAAGTAATTACCACCCTCGAACTGAAAATCTTTACTCATGTGTCCCGACGGCTGCATTTAATTAGCAGTTTGTCTTTAGGTCTAGTGCGTCCACTAATCTTTGATCATATCGTCATTCGGCATCAAATAAAACAGGCGCCAAACACTACAACCTCCAAAGTTATCTGTAAATTAAAAATATGCCTTTTGAACAAAATTTAATGTAATGTTAATTAGCTGTTTTCGTATTTCATATTTTCAGTAGATAGTCAGTTGAACCTGTCATAATATAGATCGTAGTACAGATAGACTGCTGTCTGCTGTCCCACTGGAATCGTCGTATATTAGGATGCAGTAGCTACTTAACTGTTAGCTTAATTACAACATAAGAAGAGATAGACATTCCTCATCTCATAGTCTAGACAGATATCGGAGAAGGTATTCTTTCGCTGTCTAATATATAAAAATGTCGTGTCACGGTGTTTGTGGTTGAACTCCTCCGAAATGGCGCGACCAATTTTTATGAAATTTCTTGTGTATATTATTGGTAAGTATGACAATAAGTTGTAAAGTATATTTCATTATTTTTATATTTATTACAAATAATATTGATGATTGAAAAAAATATTGATTTTTAAAATCGCTATTTAAAAATTCCTATAATCACAAACTTTCACCTTCCTACCTCAACCACCCATTTTTTAATCGCGATCTTAATATTTTGTTGGCGTGCTTTAGTGTTATCAATAAAAAAAAAAACAAATTTGTTTTTCCTGTGGTCAAGTTCGACCACAGATAAATATATAATGAAAATACAGTCTCAATGACGTTGAAACTATCTAAATTAAAATAGTAGTAGATGATTCTAGACTAATTATTTCTTTATCCCATTGACCTTTCGCCATATTTTAATGTTCAACGAAGCAAACGAGAATTATTAATTTACTTTAAAGTTTAAATTAGAATCAGCATTCAATCAGTAATTTAACCGAGGTTAATAACAAGCGAGATTGACATTTAGGAAGGGTGCAATTCAATTTGCACGGTGCAAGGTGTTCCAGCTCGCGGCCGCTGTTAAATGTCAAACGGGCAGTCGATATACCTCCACTTGTTGCTGCGTGACCCGGTCATAGGGGAGGTGAGGCGAGGCGAGGAGATAAGAGAGGTGATGTGCGGGGCGAGGGAGGTGCGGCAGCACACCCGACAACGGTCAACGACCGTGACGGACGCACCCTGTCGCATCCGAGCTATTTTTAGAACAACCTGCATAGGTAAAATTCGAAGGTCAAAAGTCAAATTATTTTACCATGTTTGTATTATTTAACTCTTAATAAATCACACAATGCAAACATCTAAAGGTTTATTGTAGTATACAATACTAGAAACTTTCAAAGTACCTAAATAAAAAAAAGTATATAAATGTATCCCTCAATGTTTTTATATTCAACACGCATAAATATACCTAATTTTCCGATATTGTGATATTTATTACAATTTAAAAGATTATTTACAAACATAAATATAAAATACAGTATGCAATGGAATAAATATCCTAGATTTTTTTATTTATTTATAGTAAACAATAAGATATCGAGTTAATTTTCTATATGAGAAATTACACGCATATTACAATAATATCATTTTTATATCTATTCTAAGGGATCGCTATATAAAATAATTTATAAATACATATATGTGTTTCAATAGTTTTATAATTAAATTATGTGATTTAATAGTTCATTCAATTAATTATTTCCTCAAAAATATTCGTAATTCCTCTATATATTCCCTAACGACAATAAAAATGGATGTAAATATTCTTGAAACAAATTTACAAACAAATAATTACACGGAATCCTAAAAATATCCTCGCACACTGCATTGAAAGATATTAATAAAGATTCTATTTGAGAGCCTCAGTTGCATAATGGAGGCTGGCTTCGGTGACGTCAGAGGAGGCACGGCGCGGGCGCGGCAGTGGGTGCCCATTCATGGGCCTCAGTAACGCACACAGCCGTAACCCGGAACACACCTCGGCAATACCACATGATAACAATTTTCGTAATGACGTCACAGCGCGTCGACCAATAGCAACGCAGATCCATTCAAGCCTAACTACTGAAGGGAATTCGCGTGGGATGAAGGCAGCAGTCGGCGGATGCTCGTCGCATAGGCGGTTACGGGCTACGGTCTAGACTTCCGTGTTCCTTAGACGCATTTATTAAAAGTTAGCAAAGTTACAGTTTTCATGTTTTAATAATCGTGTTGATGGCTTTATGTCGGTTTTGGACAATTTCAGTATCAGTAAGTAATTGTAGTTTGTAAAATAATATGTCATCAAAAACGTCAAATAATTTGAATTAAACAAAAATTAAACTTAACTCGTAGAGCACGTGTAGCACAGACTACGAGATTCTACGCTACGTTGCTACGACACCCACGCACTGTCTGGCTCGTAGCATCGTAGACTCGCCCACGCATCTGGAATTCCTAACGAAACTAAGCTTTACCTAGACAACGAAATACAACAGAGAGTAAATTAACATAAGAAAATGTAAACAAAGAAATCAATTAATTTTCATAATTATTATGCAAAAATGTTAAAGCACGCATTCTAAACATTCATCTTAAAATTATTAATATCTAATAAATAACGAATATAAAGTTATACAGAACAAAAGTAAATTTCAATATTTGCCTATTCCTTCAAAATGCTTTATTTAAATATCGATGGAACACCAAAAATCATATTATATGTAATAATGAAATAAAACAAAAAAAAATGAAATGGACCCTCACTTCTATATATGACGTCACTGTAGGGTCTACGGGCCTTTGTTTCTTGATCCCTAAATACTCGTTTGCGTGATACTCTGTTAAGTACAAAGTAAAAAAATATTAATTAGTCAATCATTATTACAAAGTAAGGTTCTTATCACATTTAAAATAGACACATGTTAACAAGCAGACCAATAAAAAAAGATTGACTTGAGAACTATGTATATGTTTAATAAATGAATCAATTGTCTTTGTTTAAAATTATATGAAATAAATATATATGAATTTTATGTTATAAATAACTATTAATTTGGAATCTTCATACAGTATATTTTAATAATAAAATTTATGACATCATAATTCTTAGTATAAAAATATTAACAACGACAAAATTTACCGTCAGAAGTCATCGTAAACTAAATATACTCGAGCAATCAATTTTAATTAATTAAAGATGTCTTTCATAGAACAAACGATATTTCATGTACATATACTTTGGGTTTGCGGCTAAATAGGTTATTACTATAAAAATAGAAAAGTAAAGTACCGAATCAGATTTAAAATTAAGTGTTAAATATCACATATATTTACTATATAAATAAAGATTAGTATATTAATTTTTTTTTTGCTGTTATAGTTAAGAAAATACAAGACACAAAGGCCATTTTCAAATAATAAACACAGTTATTGTTTTTTCTAAATTACTTATTTAAGGATTAATTAAGTCGCCTATACAATTGTTACTTCTCTAAGAAAAATATAAATTCTGAAATAAGTAGAGATTACTTAAGGGTTAACAATAAATTAACTTAATTTTATATAATTCCTTTCTATGTTTAGACGTATGGTCAGCTAACATAATCATTTAGACCAATTTGGAATGTATAGGAAGTTATTTATATCTGTAAAGATTTAATCCATAAATCTTATAAAAATTGTATTAGAGCATTAACGTTATTTGCAATGTATTTTGACAGTAATGTTATATAAAAACTTATTGTTAATAATGTGTTTTTTTGGCCGTAATCGAATTCAAGAGCAATTTTCAACTCTTTTAAAACTAATATTAGCATAAATGGTATTGCTTTTCTTTATAGCAAGCTTTTCAAGCAAGTTTTAAATATCATGTTACTTTAACATGTTAGCTTGGAGCACATGCAGTTGTTCTTTAAAAACAAATGTAATAGAGACGAGAATTCGAAGAGAAAAATATTAAGAAAACATTTCTCCAAACTTATTTAAATTCCAGCTCAAAGTTGATATTAAAAATATAGTTTCAATAGAAATTACTTTTGCATAAATAAATAGATTGCATTAATTTAAAATCTTGATAGACTAATGTAACTATCAGATTTCATTGCTACACCAAACTGCGGCAAAACATCGGTGCTCGTGCTACTGTACCACTATATTCCTAATATTGGGATCAGTAACACTTATAAGCAATCGAGTCGTTGCTGAAGTACGGTGAAGCTGCCCTGCCGTTGCTATTGGAGCGTAGTTCGAGAAAAAAAAGAGCCGTTGTAACTCAAACCTCAAGAGTAGCAACATAGTCAGCATTAAGTTTTATTTTGTTTACGACTATGGTCCTTTTTATGCCTGTTTGCTATATTATAATAATAGCAAAATATTTTTAATATACAATGCTAAAGATATTATGCCATGAATTTAAATAACACTTGATTTCATGATTAAATTAAACTATCACAACTCTCCCTATCATTATGACCTTATAATATGGCAGTTGATTAAAAAAAGTGTCAACTATATACGTAGATATGTATATGCACCATTTTGATCACATAAATAAAATACCAAATCTGTCATTTGCTCATGCTAGTCTTCAAAAAGGCTAAACCAATTTTGACGAGGTTTTTATCATCAGATGGTGAATTTTTCATAGTATTAACTAAGCTATATATTATTTCCTTTGAAAGTAACAGTAGTGATAAAATTTAACAGAAGTAACCTAAAACTGTGAAAACTGTTTTAGGAATTGAGTAGTAAAGAAAAGACCACATTACCAGAATAATAGGCAACTTACAATTAATACCAATAATCACATAGTTCGCATAAAATCTATACTAATACTATAAAGTTGGAGGGTTGGTTTGTTTGTATGGTTGAATGCTTTTTTTTCTTCGAAATGACTACGCTATTGATCTAACAAGGTCTTAACAGTTTCACCGGACTACAAAGGTTGAATGCGCTGATCTCAGGAACTACTGGTCCGAAATGAAAAATGAATCCAGTATTAAATAGCGTATTTATCGAGTAAGGCTATATATCATCACGCTAAGTCAAATAAGAGCAGAGAATGAAACCAATGAAGAATGTTTCAAAATGTTTTTTTTTTCTTTTTGAGACCTTCCGCTGTGTGTTAGTGTTAGCCCGAAGTAACTATTCCACGCGAACGAAGCTAGTAGTTACATAAAATTCACGAGAACAAAGTGGGCATCACCTAGTGATATATAAAACTACATTAATATATACTTATCGACTACAAAAGAACGAATGACACACATACACTTAAAATTTTAGTGGTTATATATTAGTTTTCTTTATTCACATTTTTTGGAACCCTTTAAGGTGATGTCTGTAAATATTATATCTGGTTGGTAGTGAAACTACAATCTCAGTTATAAAACAAACTAATTTATACTCTTGTAATTCGTTTTATTATTTTAGGGAATACGTGCAAACTTTATGTTGCACTGAACATAATAATTATCGATCATGAAAATTAAGGAGATTATCCTCAAATGAAGTTTTCATATAGATATATGGGGCAAGAGGATTGCTAACAAGACTAAGTATGCATTATATAAAAATCAAGTAGCTTCAAAGGTAAATTCAAAGCCTTTACCGAGCGTTTGGACAGTTACATGTTAAAATTCAGATAGAGAGAATTTGCAGGGAGTGGAAACAGAAAACACCCGACAAGATGTTTTTATATATAACTAGCAATTGCCCGCGACTTCGTCTGCGTGGAATAGTTATATCGGGCTAACGCTAACACGCAGCGGAAACTCTCAAATGGAAAAAACCGTAATTTTGAAATATTCTTCAGTGGTGCTCCATTCCTATTGATCTTAGCTTGATGATATATATGGTTCTTCGATAAATGGGCTATAACACTCAAGGAACTGTTCAAATTGGACTAGGAGTTCCTGAGATTAGCGCGATCAACCAAATTAGTTAAAGATTACTACTCGTCTCTCGTACTGTACTCGAGCCGTCATTAAACTTACAATAACTTATAATAGAGTGGACCGATTTTAATAAAACAAAGATTAAATTACTCCCGAGGATATACTTGATTTTTTGGTTGTTGTGAATACTTAAGCAGTGAAGCAGTAAACAGACAGACATACATTTCTAAAGATGATTGAAATGTATTCTATTATTTTAGGAGATACCTGTAACAACTTTTTTCACGAAAATCGAAAAAGTACAGATAAGTTTAATTTACATTATTATTATATGTATAGATTATAAAAATATAAATCTATTCATATTTATTTACCTAGCCGTTCCCACGACTCTGTACACATTTTTTTTTTCATTTTTTCATAATTAGTATGTCTTTTCATAAAGAGTATAAAATAGACAAGAGTTAGGAAAAGATTTGTGTAATAATATTCGGCGTGTTTTAATAGCTATATAAACCAATTTAACGGTACAGTACCACCCATAGCATTATGGATGCCATAAGATATGCATCCATAACACATTAATAGGCCAACCGAGTCAGAAGTCAGAGTTTATACTAAAAACCAATATCTTCTATTTATCTTTATATATAATTTAAGTAACTTTCCTTTGAGCTTCAGTCACTATAAAACTACTTAACGTATCGCCATAGGATTACGACCATTCGTTTCGGAATTTTTCGCCTTTTGCCATTTTTTTAATTGCGAATAAAACAAGTGGATATTATATATAATATATACAGTTAGAGTAATAAAACGAATACATATTTTAGTTTGAAGAAATTCGTCAAGAATATATAGTTTTATTATAACGTTACAAAGAACAAAAATATCTTCTTGAAATAACTTCCATTTTACGAGCAATTCCTATAATTTATTTTAAAATTTTCATAGGTTCATAGAATATATTCGTATATTGTTAAGTGTTAAATACTTTGAATTTTTAAAGGCAGACAAGTATTTATCTATAAAATACGCTATCAACAAAGAGATGAAATTGGATATAAGTTTTATTAGGAATGTACTAAAACCGCATAGGCCACAAAGAAACAATACCGATAACACTGTATGGGCAATTCGTATGCGAGGGGAACACGAGGCACCGGGGGCGGGTAAGGGGCTCGGTTTGACGTCAGAGCTCTCCCGTGACGTCATAAGGCCACGCCACACCCACCTTTGACGTCATCACCACAAACCCTAGTCCATAAGTATCGGAGTCCTTTACAGTGTCCAATTAACAAATACTTTTTTAGCAGATTATATCGAAAATATGTTATACGAATATTAACGTATATAAAATTATCTTTGTTTCTTAGAAAAAAAAAACATTTCTAGAAAACCGGAAATTTAAGGTAACTTCATCATAAAGCCAGTTACTAAAAATTAAAATACGCTGCAAATACAAAATCTTACTAAATAAAGTACCCGAAAACTTTAAAAACAAGCGTTACAGCTACCGATTCCGGTGAAATTCAATGAACAAGCTTCGCCACGTCACGGCTTGCAGGATGCTATCTCCGTCCTTTTCGCTCGCACCGGTGCCGGCACGTGGGAAAGAGTCAGGAAAACCCACTGACCCAATTTCCCGACCTCGGTCGGATGGGATCGGCGTCTATTTTTAATCTGAAGGTCGATTTATTTATAGAGGTGGGCGGGCGGCGCTCGGGAGCGAGCGTCTTACTGCAAGTCGTATCTATATCATCAGCGATTTTCTAATTAATCTTAAGACATATATGATGTTTCTACGTCCGCATGGAATTAAATGTTAAAAGCAGTAATTAATAAAATAATTTGAATCTATACATTTGACTTTCGAGATACGACGTCGTACTTAAAATAACGTTTAATCGTGCCTCAGACACGTGCTTATTATTTCATAGATATGTATGTTCTCGAGACATTGAATTTAAACTAATAAATAAAGAGTAGTCATTTATTGGATATAATCATTTTATTTCAAATATCAAATACATTTATAACGTTGAGATACAGTGGCCAAATTAAAAAAAAATCATAATTAATAAAAATAACATAGCATATGTAATGTTAATAGTACCTGGACGACCGAGCCTAGCTCGGTTCTTAAAAAAACATTGTTAAATTAAAATAAACTGTTAGATTTGCCTCACATAATTCACATTTTTTTTCACATAAAAAAAATATATATCTCATGAAATTATAAAATAATTTACTTACTTAAAATAAATTGTTAGGTTTTTCTTACAAAATTATCATTTTTTACAAAAAAAAAATTATGTACACTCGGATTCGAACTGGGATTACACGGATTTTCGAATCAATCAATTTCCATTTGAGCTATTTGTGTTTTGACAGCGCCGGCGAAATTTACCTTCATATTCTAGCTATATTTTTTCATTGCCTTAAATCTCAGTTTCAAAAATTTTCTACAAATGAAATCTAGCTAGATCGATTAATCGCCTCCAAAACCACCCACATACTAAGTTTCACGAAAATAGATGACGCCGTTTCCAAGATACTGAATATATACAAATATAAAAATATACAAGAATTGCTCGTTTAAAGGTATTAGATAGATAGATAGATAGATTATGTATGCATAACTTTTAATGCTTTTAATATTTGAGACTTTTAAATAACTATGTTTAGCGCCATCTATGTATTATAGCAGTATATCTTTGTATAATAGTAACACTTCCTATTTAACAACACGCAGTCCAACGCTAATACTCACTCACCACTAACACTCTAAATTAACAATTGTAAAACAACATTACAAATCTCTTACAATGATTCATTTGTCAGTGCATGAATAAAAAACTGCAGAAACATATTAATGTATTTAAAATAAAACTTTTAAATATAATAGAATTCGAAATGAGCTTAACTATTATAGAAATAATTATATATTGGGCGCCATCTATTGTCATTCACACATATTAACTAATTATTTAAATTAATTTTTATAATTCCTTGTTGAATTGATGTGACCGATGGAGATGCGTTACAATGCTTACGAACTGTTTATCTCACATTACAGTTCGCGCCAAACTTTTTGACCGCTCTGAACACACGTGCACAGAATAGAAAAGTAAGTATCAATAGTCAAGCACTCGCCTTAGTCCGGTGAAGCTGTGAAGGCCCGTCAGGCCAATAGCGTAGTCAGTTCGAAAAGAATAAATGCATAAATACATATAATATGTATAACATCTAGGCAAATGAAGAATACATAAATACTAATTTAAGATTTATATAATAACACTTTAACTTTGTTTTGTATAAAACTACTATTATGGCTACATTCAAAGCGGCCAGAAAATTTCGTAATATACGGGGTAGACTACGTTAGCGATATAGAAGCCAAAAATAATCCTTCACAATTTTTGTCTGTCTGTCTTTTTGTTTTGTGTCTCCGTCCCTGTGAACACGTATCACTCTGAAAGTACTGAAGCAATTTTGACGTAACCTGCCACGGTGATAACTAATATTACAAAGTTACATTTAGAATACTCTATGTCCCATAAAACGCATATCATATGTAAACAAAACTGTACCTAATATGTAACGGGTTTTAGGCTTACTATAAAAAAATATCACACACACCAATTGGGTATAAGTTTGAGTGAGTCCCTGGATAGTTTGGATTCACAATTGGAAACGGTAGGTGTTGCTGCTATCGGCTTTGTTAAGATTTTTCGTGTTTACAAATAAAACTGAAACCGGTAATAACCGATTTGGTGCAGACAAAGTTGCACGGGTCAGCTAGTCAACAATAAACTACTAGAGGATTGGTTGCCAAAATTAAAACTAAAATAAAAACTTATATCGATTCTATTTTCAAAATATATGCTTTTTTACATCTTTATTTTTGGCAATCAACCTTTCAGATTATTACTGCCAGCGTCGCGTAGTCAATAATATTACAAGCGTCGTGAAATTACTTCAATATTAAGCGTCGTGTGAGTCAATATTCTAACAAGATGGTGGATCTCTTATTAGAACCTTCCTGGAAGTTTTTGTGACATCTCAAAATTTCATGCTCCGTGGTATTATTTTCCATTCACTTCACTTATGCACCATAAACTAACTATATTACGTAAAACACCACCAAATTTACAAAATATAGAGTCATAAGATTATGAATAAAACATAAAACACACTACATGACAGACTAAGATTCCGCCAAAAACTCATTAGATGCTTTTATCGTAATTCCTTTTTTGGGAATACTTATAATAAAGTATTAACTATGATATAAACATTCTACACGAGATGAAGTATTTTCTTTCCTGATTTCGACACGGGATTTAACATCAAAGAATATTCAATAACCTTTAAGCAAATATAATTTGATTGACAAATAAATATATTCTAAAATTATATTGATATTAGAGGCCAGCAGTTGGCAACCCCAATGTAATCTAACACTAGACTAGGAGACGTCATTGCGATCGAGCACGGTACGTTGGGTCTAAGCAGCAAGTATCGAGTCACCGGACATAGTTTCCGACTGCCGGGGCTTCTCTCTAATCTATTATTGCCTATATTAACGACGTACCATGAAAGCATAAGCAGAACAATTGATATATTACTGTAACTTGTAAACAAAGATACATAATAATTATAATTTTATATTACGATTTTATCTAATCTAACAGTAAGTTTTCTCACGCGGTAAATATATAATACCCAAGCAATCGTTATAGAATTTTGAAAAAATTATCGTGATAAAATATAATTTAGTTTCAAATATCTTATATGCTAACAATAAAAAGATCTTTGTTATATGATGCTAGTGGGTCCGGCGGACGTTATTCCGCACTGATTATTTAAAAAAACGTAGACTAATTATATACCTTTCTTGCGAATTCCTCTATCTTCAGGTGAGAACCGCGTGGAAATCCGTTCAGTAGTATTTGAGTTATTCGCGAAGTGACAAACAGACGTGGCAGAGGACTTTGTGTTATAATATGTTATGATATTCAACGAAACCCTTCATTTATTTAAATCTTAGTTGTATATATATATATGTATATATATGGAAATATTTTCTGTTGTTTGTTTGGAATGTTTCCCCACAATTTTACCCGACCAAAGATTGTAAAAAATAGAGAGAATTAATTAACTCTCCAATGCAGTTGCCGGAACACGCCTTTTTTTCAGTTTAAGGGTTGTAGCTAGACGGGCGTACATTGGAAAAAAAATCTTTGAAAGTAATTTTAATTAATCTTTTAGCCATTCTAAGGCACCGTCGGTAAAAGTGATCAGGTCACGTATCATTGTTTCCTTTAGTGGGCATTATTCTATGATATATTGTATCAACTATACACATTCCTTCATTTGGTCAATTTCTCCGTCATTAAAAGTGCAGAATTATATACTGGCGCTTAGTTATTATTATTTTATCGAAGAGGTATTTAACTTTAATCAGAATAATTATTTTTCGTCATGTTAAATACAACATATTTTTATGTTCAAAATTACTATTAGAGATAATTAGCGCTTTAACACTCGATATTTTTCACCTGTATCTATGTTGTAAGTGGACCCACGTTACTGTGTTAGTTACGTCTCCACTGTTGTCCGAATTATTAACTATTATTAATTATTAACACAGTTTTGTCGTCGAAAAGAAGCATACGTTGTAGCTTTATTTTGTTTTTCTATCAGTAATCAGTAAATAGGCGGCCGAGCCGAGCTCGGTTCTTTAAAAAACATTTTTAAACTAAAATAAACTGCTAGGTGTGCCTCACAAAATTAGCATTTTTTTTCACATAAAAAATATCTTTCTTATAATTATAATAATTAAATTATTCATTTAATTAAAATAAATTGTTAGGTTTTCCTTAGAAAATTATCATTTTAAAAAGAAAAGAACATTATATACACTCGGATTCGAACTGGGGTTAGTACATAGATTTTCGAAGCAACCAATTTCCACCTGAACTATTTTTGTTTTGACAGCGGCGGCGAAATTTACTTTCATATTCTAGCTATATTTTTTCATTGCCTGAAATCTCCGTTAAAACACCTTCTATGAATAAAATCTAGCTAGATCGATTTATCGTCCCCAAAACTACCTAGATACTAAGTTTCACGAAAATAGATGACACCGTTTCCGAGATCCTGAATATATACAAATATAAAAATATACAAGAATTGCTCGTTTAAAAGTATGAAAATAATAATACTGCTACATTCATAGCGTCAGTGATAAGTACTACAATAAAAAAAATGTCATACGTTTTGCCACAAATTTATGTGTTAATCAATTCACGTAGCGTTATAGCACCTCAGTAGTAAGTTTTAATTAAACAATACAGAACATAGATATAACTACGTAAGTTTAAAATAAAATAATTTAGTTAATCACGATTTAATGATGAATAATTAAATCGCAGATAATAAAGAACGGCAATACAATATAGTAATGTACAAACGATATATTACGAATATACAATAAACATTTAATGTTATAAAGGACCGCAGTCGTGTGTGCATCACTTAAAAGCTATTGAATAAATTTCGATTAATTTTTATCGTTTTATATCGACCTTTGTTCCTAGTTAAAAAACAATTACCACTGTTCTTTCTATTAATATAAGATTATTAAATTTTAGGATATCAGCCACATTAGTAAGTAGTATAAGACAAAGTCCCCTATCGCGTCTGTCTGTCTGTTCGCGATAAACTAAAAAACTATTCAACGGATTATCCTCATTAGATAAAGTGATTCATGGGGAAGGTTTTTGTTTATAATTTGTCCAGGGTTTTTTAGTTTTGTCCAGTTCGAGGCAACGTCTGCCGTGCCCGCTAGTTTATTATAAAAGAATATCGTGGTATATTGGAAAACATTCAGGTTTAAATCTTTGTGGTCGACTATTCATAATCCTATAATAAAGGCGGCGCCGTTCTCCTTTGTATGGCTTCTGACCGGCCTCAGCTACCTAGGTATCATTCTTATTGCATATACCTATTAAATAATGATAGGAATAAAAAAAGATGTACAAAATACAAAGGAGGTATATATTTGATATTTAATGTAATATATATAATGAATTAGATAAAGATATTAAAATAGTTTCATTTATTATAAAAAATATTCTAAGCTTCATAGAAAATACTGGAAATTGTCACGGCGTAGTTTTTCACCTGGGCTCTCTAATATTTCAGTACAGATTAAAAACCAGGCAGAGTAAATCATATTTTCTGTGACAACCTTCGATACAATAAGCCAAATATAATTAAGGCCTTACTTTACACAACACCGTAGTTTAGTTTCATTGGCGAGTTTATGTGCATACATGAAATATATCAAATATACTAAAAAAAGGAACCAATAGAATGTCTCATATGATACACAGCTTAGAGATAATGTATGGGACAAATTATAAGAGAGAGCGTTTGTTGCTAACTTTTACACAATGCCTATTGAAGTTGCTAGGTCAATATGTGGCAGCGTTTAGTTAATTTGAAAACAAAAACGCTTTCTCGATAACCATCAAAAAAAGAAGCTAATGAGTATATAGTCTTTCTCCAATATAGTTTATTATAATAATATAACTAATTGCAATATTTATATACAAAAAAGAAATAAAACTACAACTTTTGTTTAGCAAAACAAAATTTTATTAGTATTCGTAAGTGGTGAAACATGGACGAACTAACCATATAGTAAAAACGGCTCATGTGAGTTTTTTCGAGCCCTTGAGTTTTAATACAAATATAAAATACATATGAGCCTTATAACTGACAACCGATTTAAATGTTTTACTATACTTATAATTTTTCATTTTGGGATAAAAACATATTACATTACGATATAAAAATACTTATTTAGTTATGTAAAATAGTCCCAAGCTTGAATTATGTTTTCAATATGAAAGAGAGTTAATTGTTTCTTTGTTACGCTTTCTTACATTATCTATATAACCAACCATATACGTTGAAAGAGTTCAGGAAAAGACGTAGGGTACCCTTTCATCCAGATATAACGTATTATTCCCAAATCTACATTAACGCAAGTGAAGCTGCCAGCAAAATCTAGTATGACGGTTTCTCTTAGACTATATGCGATACATTTTTATTTTAAATTGTCGTCATATAAAGACACATGTATACTTTTCTTTAAACTGATTATACACTCTCGGCCGGATGGGCCTTAACAGCTTTTCCGAATTAGTAGGGCGAGCGCTTATGACGCTCAGCCGCCTGTCAATAAGCTCAAAGTGGCCGAACCTCGGTTTTAATTGTTGCTTTGGAAGCAACAATGTGAATCTTAGTAAGCTATACTCGTTAGGCTAATCATACGTATATGAATTAAGTAAACACACATGTGTACCGAAATTTGTACTTCACAAATTCAAACATGTATTTTATGTCTGTCGATTCCGCTAAGCTAAACTAACCAACCAAGATGTTATACCACTCTTTTAATCGCTATAAGCGTATGAATTGCATCGATGAAATTAGTGAGGGGTAGAACCGGGACGTTACGTAGTAGGCCCGATGGCTTACATTTACAAGTCGAAAGGTAGCCTGCTTCCAGTATTCATTAGCACTTGAACGGATAACGTGAACACACCTATTGTCAGTCAAAATTCGTATCCTTAGACATAGAATTAAATAGTAAAAATAAATTTGCTTTGTGTTTTGTTACAAGTGAGTATCTGTTCTTTATATTTTATATTGCACCAGGTATTTTATCATTACTAATTATAATTAATTTTCTTTTAAGGGTAGTTTTTTTTAGTGTTTCTGTTATGTTGTGTTTGTTAATTTATTACAAATATTTAAATATAGTTCGTTTAACATTTATTTTATTAACAACGAAGTGTCAAACTATTTTATGGTTTATAAGGTATTCATTAGGTATTATTTAGTTTTAAAAATATTGATATAAATATTCAACTGAATAAAATAATATATTCTTACTGGTATCACAATATGTATTATTCTTATATATTAGAATATTATTACATTCAAGCGAAAAAATATTTTCGTATGAAATGATTTTAAACGTTATATTTGATTGTTATCAAATAGTTTTAATTAAGTATCAAAATCAAGTAAAAATCAGTAATCATAATTTAAAAATGAAAAGAAATATTTAACAGCAAAATACTTTTTACATTAAGTCTTGATTTATTCCGGTGGACTACTCAGTGGGACTTTAAAGACTTAGCATGAGCATACATGTAAATTAAAAGTATGAAATTTCAAAGTTATTCGAACTTTTGTTTTGGTTCTATTGTTTAAATAAGTTACGCCTTCGGTTCATTGCCACATAACGAAACGTTAGTATCAAATGATAGGATATGTTCGCGCTAAGCCGACAGTAAGGTTTCTCTGCCAACGCGCGGGGCTTCGCATATGCCACCTGATACTTTTACCTGACATCCGTTCATATGGATTGATTTAAAATATCATTAAAATTGATCTAAATTAGGTAAATTTGTATAGAGATATATAAAAACTAACTTCTTATATTGTAATTTTAAAGAATTTATAAAATATTAAACAACCGTAAATATTACATTTTCATTTATATATAGACAATAAATACATAATAGAAGTATGAGTTACCTAGATGCAGCAATATCTTAAGTAATTATTATTTTAAAGAAAAGTTGTTTGTTATACATTTCAATTATCGACGGAGATTTACTTGTGTCTATTAGAATGTGATTTTGTTTTACAAGTTTATCACATGTAGTTTTAACCAACTTCTATTTTTACATAACATTGAAGACAAATACATTTAATGTCAATTTATATTTCCATCATTCAGCTTACTACTAATTTGGTTATATCATGGTATTTAGTTTGTTTAGTTATATTTATTCACTACTTAACGTTTTTATTTTATTTTCTGTTTTGTGTATTATTTTTAAATCTGATGTATATGATATTTACGACACCTCAGAAGATTAGCTACCGCAAGGTCCAACCGACGGCTTTAGTCCGGATGTTATGAAACCCAAAGCAGCTGCTGGCCACTGCACAAGATTAGTAAAAACTATCTTGTGCGTGTGACAGCGGCTATTGCGGGTATTTCATTGTCAACGATATCCGAAGATCAACTTAAATGAACGAATGTTCCAGCATATATTCACCGACAGATAACTAATAATTTTAATGAGATAATCGATATTATTAACAGATCTCGTTATTTCACTATGTATTAACAGCAAAGTGAGTGAACAAAATATATACAATTCGGTGATTCTTATCCTTATAAAAGGAAGTCTATTCAAAATTCTATGAAAATATTATATCTAGAACCACTCACTTTACTCAGTAACTTGAGCGTACATACTAATTGAATTCGTCTTGTTATTATATTTATTATTGTTTATTGAGCATGCTTTGTCATTTTATGTTCTTATATATAGCTTTGAATATATGTTATTTTATCTTCGAATACAAAACATCGAGGCTAAAATTAGATAAATTTTATTTTTCAAATGAAATAAAAATATTTCTCGGTTCGTTTATAACAACAACCTATTTATAAGAAATTGCGGGGTAGTTAGTATGCATGGCTACATTTGAATTGTGTAGACCGATGCCGGAACAGCGACTGCCTACATATTTTTTATAAAAGTCATAATTATTCGTGTATTTTTAGATACATACCTACACATGTAAGGCATCTTCCTTTTAAATACAGCGAAGGAATCTTTTTTTTTAAATAATTCATTTGTCCACCACAACATATCCTTAGTAAATTCAAGTTAATAAATTTGCGATTCAGTTAGGTTATACAATATTTCGATATTGATCGATATAGGCTCCCACAGTCAAGTGCTAAATGGCAATAACGTTAAATTTTTGCTTAATATTTTATTGTAGTCAGTAGATATTAGAAATGTATGTTTTTTATTATGTTGTTAGGTGAAAAATTATAATCAGTAATCTATAAATTTGGATCAGCTTATTCTATGCATATCAAAAAAACTTAATCAATACGTCAGAATTATGTATTTTATTAGACAATGTAAAAGTGTAAAAATCTTATCTGAAGAATAAAATTTTGTTAAACTCCACAAGCATTAAGTCTTAAATATCGTCTCAATAGAGATCAAGTGAAAAGCAGTCGCCATTTAACAGTTTTATTAAGAACCTTTGGAAACCACACAATATTAGCCGTTCTACAATGGGATAATACAGAATGCTCCACGTCACAAACAGATGACAATTTATCAATGAAATATCCCTAAACGAACATGTAAACAATAAAATAAAAATATGTATCGAACATTATACAGAAAAATACAATTTTAAAGTTAAATTAAATATATAAGAAATTAATTAATCTCTTTCGTCATTTTAATTGTGTTCCAATCTACGACATAGATTCCTAATTAATCTGAAACATAGCAATTCGTTGTACAAAATACACACATTTTAAAGTTTTTCTGGTATTCGTTGTAAAAATTTACCACAAACAGGCTACATTTGTTTATACACACGACAACCAAGCTTTAGACAAAACTAGAATTACTATGTTCAATATCTGGTAGGGAGTAACCAAGGGTTGTAATTTAGATGGTTCCAAATTTATGTTTCCGCAACTCCATCCTGAGTTCGTTGATTGATAGTTTATTTGATAATGGGATGCATCCTAAAGTAATCTTTATATGCAAGTAAAGAGCATCATATGTCATATCTATAAATCTCGAATATTATCGAAACGGAGAGTGAATTTCATATTTTTACTTAGATTCCGGAAAATCGTATAACTGGGGTTACTGTTACTGACGTTTTACAGTTATAAGTCTTCTCCACGACTATTAAGTCAAATGGGATGATAGTCACAACCTGACCTATAATCCAATTTAAATAAGCTAGTACGATCTACTACTGCTCTGTATGTTTATATATGTATTTTAATACTTTGAGATCTTTTTAATATCACACAGAATAATATTAGGTGTTGAAGTCGAGCTGTTCACTAAATCAAATGTATAGGTATATTCGCCAATTTTAGTGAATTATCCACATTTAAAATTTATAATGACCTTTATTGCAGTTCATTATGTTCAAATGTTTTGGAAGAAGCAATTTCTACCACAATTTTGCTATTATATACGATATATACATACGATACAACTGTTAGGTACGATAGTTACTTATTCATAATTTTTAGAGATGTGCCGACTATCCGGCTACTGCCGACTATCCGGCTACTGCCGCCGTCGGCGATTAGTCGGCGACTATTCGGCAAAGTGCACCGACTATCCGACTTCATACTTTTTATGGATTTGTCGATAAAAAGTATGTAGGAGGAATTACATTAAACAAAAACCTTGATTGTTTTTTTTTTATTATTTTAAGATCAGTCTTGTACACTTTGAAATTCATTCAAGTAACCTTTAGGTTGATCATCAGTTTTTAAAAGTTCTTGCTTGTAAAGAAAACATATCTATGACATTTATCAAACAAAATTAGTATCCTGATTAACACAAAAAAAACATAATATCGTATCTTCAATAAACATTTATAATTATTTATTTTTATTTATATAAAAAAGTAGGATGTTTTCATTAACAAACTAAGTAAAAATGAAATAGGATTTCGTATACACGATGTATAGTTAAATATATATAAAAAAAATATTAGCTGCTTCACAAAAACAAAAAAAAAATAACGAACTTGTGATATATACAAATACATCACATATCAGATATACATTAAGCGTCACGAAAATCCCGAAAAGTATGATCGAACTTACGAACGAAGTATGTTTGACCACCGACTAATCGGCTAGTCGGCCAAAGTCAAAATCGGCACATCTCTAATGATTATCCAGTAGAATTCCTATTTCAGTAATCACAATTTTTAGTTAATTTGCCACTTTGAAGTCTAACTCCATGTTTTTTTGTTACAAAAACGTAAACCTTATGTAATAATCATGTATAAATTGATTTGTTATATTTCAGTCAGTTATTAGGGTAAGTTCCTATAAAAATTGCTATAGCGATATAAAGTGTACACAGACAACTAGATAATGTAGATAAATCACTACGTAGAAGCGTCTAGTTTTGTTTTATTAATGCCTCCGACTCTAACACAGATTACAATCTGTCTAAAGCCTTACTTTTTATTGTTATACTAAGTTATTACAATTTCAGTATAATATTAAATATTTCTTTATGTTTAGATTATTTTATATTATCTTTTAAGTTATTTAATAAATGTTCTTTCTCGAAATTATTATATTTGTATTTACAGTGACGGACTATAGTATATGTTATAACTACTATTGAATTTTGACGTGTAATGTACAAAAACATTTAATTTATCTTATATAATTAAAAATACAAGTAAAATGTACATAGACAGCGTGTTCATGACTGTAAGACAATAATTTAATAACAAAGTTTGTTGTTACTTGGCAAAATTAATACATTTCTATAAAATCATTTAAGAACAGCATTTACATAGAAAATAAAAAAAAATGTTTTATTAACATAAAAAGCAAAGAACAGATAAAAAGCTTTTGTTGTTCTAAAAAAGAAAAAAAAAATTCAACGTATTCAAATAACTTTTCTTTTGAATTTTCAAATTAATTATAGTGTGAATAACAATATTTCAAAGTTATAATGTGTTTTATTGAAATTATTAACGTTAGTGTGGTTTTCATATATATTTACACTCGAAGCAATAGTCATATACATTTTTATAAGGTTTATTAACCAATCAAACGTATAATGAGTTGCAAAATATCAATATTACTTGGACACAGGCCTCTATACCACGCGTCGCTAATCCGACGCAAGCCGCGCACGCGTAATACGGCCGGTCACGCTTACTAGCAAGTCATGACGCAAAATTATAAATTTATATCCTGCTAAAAATTACTTTATGCATCTACAGAAGTTTCCACTTCAATAAAATAGTAGCATTCTATATGATTTAATACAATGTCTTATATGAATAAACACGCTGTATATAATTAATTATATTTTTATTTTATATAGTATTACAAAATATTATGTATAGAGACAATCGTCCGAGGTTATTATAATGTTTACGAATAACAATAATAGCTATGTTAATTAATTGTGTTGTT
>JACEII010000018.1:4866411-4893892 GCA_014332785.1 Antheraea mylitta
CAGTGTTCGCCAAACACTGATAATACTGACCCTTCCATCATAGAGTCTATCGAAACAGCCGTAGAGCATGCACTCGCGTCTCCTCCGGCGGATACCCTAACCCCGATAACGTTTGACGAAGTCTCGGCTGCCATCAAGCGTCTCAAACCTAGGAAGTCCCCAGGTCCCGATGGGATCAGGAACGAGGTTCTGAAGCTCCTTCCTGACCGCATCATAGCTCTATTGGTCTGCATCTTCAATGCGGCCATGTCCCAGGGTCATTTTCCAGCCGTCTGGAAGAGGACCGTAGTGATAGGAATTCACAAGCCCGGCAAGAAAGCTACGCTTCCCGATAGCTATCTTCCGATTAGTTTGCTTGATACACTAGGGAAACTTTACGAGCGGCTCCTTCTGAACCGTCTCCAGGTCACGATAAACGACAGTAGTTTAATACCGCCTGAACAGTTTGGATTTCACGCCAACACTCTTGTCCGGATCAAGTACTTCACCTCACGGAGTACATCTTTTCTAATTTTAATAAAGATCCGAACCCGAAGCCGGATCCGCCCGTGAAAAACACTAATCCGAAACGCACGATAGCAGTCTTTTTCGATGTGGCCAAGGCCTTCGATAAGGTCTGGCACAAAGGGCTCATATACAAGCTAAATGAAGCCGGTATACCCGATAGGTTAGTTCACATCATCCGTGATCATCTAGCCGATAGAACCTTCCGTTTTAGAGTAGACGGCGAACTCTCATCGCCCCGTCAGATACGCTCAGGTGTGCCACAAGGCTCAATACTCGCGCCCACCCTCTTCAACCTGTTCATCAGCGACCTACCTAAGCTCCCGGGAGTCGAGGTAGGTTGTTATGCTGATGATACAGTTATCTACGCCTCTGGCTGGCGGCCGAAAGTCCTTAGGAATCGCATCGAAAAAGCCGTTAGCACGCTCGGTGACTGGTTTCTTCGATGGCGTATAGGTATTAACCCCGATAAGAGTGCCACGATACTCTTCGACCCTAGATATCGCGATAACAAGTTAAAGCCCATAAGGCTATACGATTCTGAGATACCTTGGACCACCGAGGTCAAGTATCTCGGCGTCACTTTAGACCGTCATTTAACGTTCGATCCCCATATTAAGAGAGTGCGAGACAAAGCCGCTATGGTCTTGGGTCGCCTCCATTATTTACTCTGTCAGAAGAGCAAACTGTCCCTCAGACATAAGCTCACAATATATAAAGTTTGTATTTGTCCGGTAATGACGTATAGTTGTCCGGTTTATCGCCCACGCGAAGAATCTAGATACGCTTCAGGTTTTGCAGACCCGGGCTCTGCGTAAAATCACCGGTGCTCCTTGGTTCGTCCGGAAGGCGGATCTCCACAGGGACCTGGAGATGCCGTCTATCTGGGCGTATATAAAATCACTTACAAATAGCTATTTTGAGCGAGCCGCGATTCATCCCAGTCCGTTAGTGGTATCCGCCGCAAATTACGAACCCGTGCCCAACGCTGAGCGTTATAAAAGACGTCCGCGACACATTTTCACCGACCCTCCCGACGATATCACGTCAGCGAACGATCAGTACCAGCCTGTCCCTCGTAACAGAGCGTGCTCACGCCCACGCCCGCGTAACCACAGATCGCGCCGCCGCGGTCTGGGGGTTAATTTCGCTCCCGCACACCCGATTAGGCCTCCCACGGCAGCGGCTTAAGCCTAGGTTCGATCCCTCGGTAGGGAGCCCTTGAGTGCGTTGCTTGCGCGATACGGTGACACACCCATACATCACTGCTACAACACTACACGATCACCTCCACACACGTGCACGCTTACACGCTACACATCTTGGTGGAAGGGTTATTTTTGTTAAATTTTTTCCCTTATCGAACTGAAAAACTCTCCAAATTTTCGACAAAAATATATGGAAGAGTTGTTGAGGCGGATATGCTTGGTACACATATACGTTTCAACAACTCAAACATATATGAATAGTTAGCTAGGATAGCTAAGTTAGGTCGCGATTTTTGCATGCAACGGGCAACAGCCAAGCCGAGGTGTGCCGTGCACCCTTGAGCTGGTTGCCAATATAAAATCGGCTGAGTGCCTTAAACGCTCGCCTTAGTAGTCCGGTGAAGCTGTTAAGACCTTGCTAGGTCAATAGCGTAGTCAGTTCGAGAAAAAAAAAAAAAGGCATATGGAACACTAATAAATATGTTTCCACATGTTATTGTTTCAATATAGTGTTTATTATCTGTGGACTTATTTATGTCAGTATATAATATATTATATATGTGCAGTCAGTTCTATGCAGTCAGTCGTCACCCAACTTCGACGCCGCGCCGGGAGGCTGTGCGCACGCGTCCTCAACGTACTGCGAGATACAACGTAACATATTAGTTACCGTATCTCAGTTGTAATATCGTACTTATGCTAAAATTGTGTGTGTATTAAATAAATTAGTTCATACAATATTTGTGGTAGTCATTTCTATCTCACAGGTTAGAATATCTCCATATAAAAATGAAAATGACAGAAGCTGACAGGAAAATTTTCAAAAATATTTACAGAATAGACAGATCGATCTTCAAGGTGGTAGAGCCACGCTGAAGCTATTACTGACTTCAGCATGAATAGGCTCGTCCTGAGTAGTACCTCTCTCTCACAGAACACCGACGTGAAATAACAGTGCTTACATTATTGCGTTTCGTCCGGTCAGTGAGAGCGCTGGAGGCTCTCTGGTGTTGCTGGTATCTATGGACGGTGGTGATCAATTAACATAAGATGACCCACCAGTTCGTTTATACAAAAAAATATATATTGATATATTAAAGAACCAGGTATTCTAAAATTCTTGTTCTTCCAACGGTTCCGGCTCTTGTACTAAGGTGTCGCAAAAAAGTCTAGTTACGTTAACTACAAATTTTGATTTTTCGTTATCCTGGATAACCCCTTGTGTTTTATGGGACAAAAAGTATCCTGGATGTAGTCTTGTAATATCAGTTATCACTGTGTTAGGTTTCGTTAAAATTGGTTCAGTACCTTCAGAGTGATGCGTGTTCATAGGGACAGACAGACAGACAAAAATTGTAAAAAGATTATTTTTGGCTTCTATATCGATAACATAGTCTACCCTGATTAAAATTTTCAACTAATATTTAATGTACAGATTTCGACTTGTTACAGTTTTATTATAGTAAATAGATATGGTCGTTGTGTAAAAGGGAAGATTTGTTCCTATTTTCTTCCTTAGTATGGCCATGCGAAACCAGGTACGGGTAGTTAGTTAATGATAAAAATAAAAGAGTAAAACAAAAGTTTATCTCAAAATGTTTTATTATGATGTGAATAACCTTTAATAATATTACAATTACTGATAAACAGTCTTAAAAACTTAACCCTTAAATACGTGGTCGTTTTTTTCACGAAAGTAACAATTTCACAACTATATTTTTTTGGAAAAACTAGATGTATCGATACAGTTTGCAGCTAAGGGTTAAAAATAAATGATACATGTAATAAATAAACAGAGTACTTAAAGCTCATCTATATAACAATACTATTATAAATATATGTATATATAAACATGATTCTTGTGGATGCATATATGTGTATATACAATACATGTGTGTGTGTTCATAAAAAAAGGTAAAATGAGTAACCAACGAATGGTCAATGGCTTAAAATAATAATAAATAACAATCATTAGGGAATGCTTTATTAGGCGGATTAACACAATAGAGAGAGTTGATTGAAGAAGGCGTTACTTTGCGGAAATCCATAATTAAATATTATAGTGGACGATACTTAGCCTAGCGGAAGTGCAAAGTAGCGTCCACTATAATATTTAATATTACAATAGAGAAAGTTTATCGCCTAATTAACATAAAGTTTTAATACTTTCTTAAGAAAACGAAACATACGGAACGTATGGTGAGCACTTATTCAGACACTTGTATAAATTCCAGAATATTTCGTGACAGTTTAAATTTTATAACTTCATGTAATATAGCTTCTTTTGATTTTATAAATAAAGAACATACATGACATTTTCAAATAAAGCTGCTTGAAATACTATCACTACCAAACAAAATAATAATTAAGCGTTTTAAAACTTTGAACTGTTATACAATATACAAGTCGCTACATTTCAAAGTGAGCCGTGTCCAATTGTCATCATTCATATTAAAAAAATATTTTAAGATCTGTTTTTATATATAACATTTGAAAAAATGTTATATATAAAAACAGAAAGAATTTTTAAAATCATATAAACAGCTCAAAGTGGACATGGCTCATTTTAAAAGCTATCGACTCATTTTTGATATTATATGTCTTAATTATAATCATTTAATTAGATTGTTTAGATATTATTTTTACAGTTATTTATTATACAATTATGTGTAGATAATATTTTGTTGGATTTCCAACATCGGTGCCAAGTGAGTAAATATCAATTTTAATAGAATAGTTAATATTTAGATAATGTTATCATTCATTTTTTAACAGAATTAGTCGTCAAGTCCTTTAAATATATTGACAGATTGTATAGTTTGACACAGTCTATAAATATTCATTTAGTTCCTGTCAGAAATTTTGAACATATGGCTGGCTAACTCTCTCGTATAGAACACGGACCATATAAGCGTTGTTTTAAATATCAATAATGTTATATTCAGCTATATTTTTTTCTAGGAATATGAATACACAAATAAAGAGATAGAGTCGAAACCGTTTATGGCGAAATTGTTTAGAACAGCATACAAGTTATATTGATGCAGAACAAAGGTCCCAGCCGAATGCTGTATCTCGAAAACATCACTGGTTGTTACGACTATCGGTTTTTACGACTAAATATGATTAGTCCCTTCGATGTCGTTATAACAAATTTAGACTAGTTTTAATCAATGTTTACATTTTGAGTGATCTTTATAATTATGACAGTAAATGTACACGCACGTATTACATATTTTCGATACTGGATTCATTTACAAATTAGGATAATTTAAAATAAATAGATAAGTATTTGAATACGGAAATTGATAAAGTTTACTTTAATGCTTCATTATATTAATAGGATTTGTATAAAATAACGCATTATTTAATAACTGAGGAGGTATTAAGAACAATCTAAAATGCTCTACAAAGAGCGGGAATAAACCGATAAGGCAGCATGGTGACTCATCGATACGCGGTACTCACTCATAATAAATAAGATCTAGTCGCTCTGAATAGTAAAAAATGAATAAACAATCCAATTCCAAAAGTATCAAGCCTCAAAACCTTCCCATTATTAACTTAATTCGTCTCGTTTTTATCCGATATATAAGTGAGCCACGGTGGGATCGCTCACAGTTCTATTCGTAGTCCGGTAAAATTGTTAAGACCTTGCTAGGTCAATAGCGTAATCAAATCTAGAAATAAAAATCACATTTCTATTCTCAACATCCAAGCACTATAAACTTAAGAAATCTGTCTGTTTGTATTTCTTAATACCCAATTGTCTATCATTACAGAAACCCTTATATATCTAATTCTTCTGTTCGTGTGATTGAATTCCTTCTAAACGGCTCCTCAGGTAGATTAAAGAATGGTTTAAATTCACAATTAGACCCGGTAAGTGACCCTGCTACTGAATTTTAGGATTTTTTTATTATCAAGGCACGACAACGTGCGTTAGCCCTGTTAGTTATAAGGCTATATAAGGCTATCCTTGAACAGTCAACCATACAATCTGTCACAAATACTGATAGATTTTATTGTGTGTTTAATTATCTTTAATTTTGTCTCTGTAATTTTCACCGAAGAGCATGAGGCAGGTGGTCGCGTGTAGACAAGTCTTTGCAGGTAGGAATTTTTCATCAAACGTTAGCGAGTAACCATACATCCAAACCGCTAGTTCGTACTCCCCCTGATAAAAATCACATTCTTACGTAAATAAACCTGGCTTTTGCTAATTATTTGCTTTATTTTACAGAGTGACTGGACGTGAATAACCAACATTTGTTCTTGTCCCACAAACTCGTTCTGCCTTTTGTTCAGGAGTAACTAGAGAATAGAGTTTTTGGCGGGATTTTAGTCTGGCATGTAGTGGATTTTATATTTTATTCATAATCTTGTGTTATTGGACTCTATATTTTGTAAATTTAGTGGTATTTTACTCAATATAGTTAGTTTATTGTGCATAAGTGAAGTGAATGGAAAATAATACCACGGAGCATGAGATTCCGAGATGCTGCAAAAACACCCTGGAAAGTTCTAACAAGGGATTCACCATCTTGTTAGAATATTGATTCACACGACGCTCAATACTGAAATGATCGTACGACGCTTGTAATATTATTGACTATAGTAATAATCTAAAAGATTGATTGCCGAAAACAAAAAAACAAAGACTAGAGAATATACTGTTATACCAAGTAGTAGTAAATATCCAGTTGACACTGCTTAATACTTTGATGATGCATACAGAAAAATATACATTGTTATTCAAGAACAAGGGTTTTAAGACCGATATAAGATAATCTCCAAAGCTTTTTCTAAACTCACTTGAGAAGCTATCTACACTAAAGTTGAAAATCTGTCGCCTAGCACCTAACACCAGCTGTATTTCGACAATTAAACTTGAGAACCATAGTCATTTAAAATGAAGTGAGATTTCAAATGTAATCATATACAGAACTTACTTTTAATGTTGAAAAACTTTGCTGAAAAATTAATAAACATTCCAAAAGTAGTAAATCTCAATTACGAATATGCTTCGAGATTTTTTAAAGACAACCACTTCACCCTGTTTATACTCTATGTCGCGAGGTTTTACACACATATAGTCGAGGGACACGAAATATTACCTAGACTAGACACAGTTGGTCGTAACACAAAGAACGGTCATGTTTCGGACTCGAATTCATAACATTCAGCCCGAAGTGTGTTTAAAAAAAGTACTTCATGAAAAAAAAATCGATCTATTGGGGCCCTTCTAGTAACAGGGCTCTGAGATTGAAACCTCTTTTATCTTCTAAAATATCTGTCTTAAAAATGGTAATGATCGACATTCTATTTTTTTTTTAATAAATAAATATATATAAATAACCAAAACAACCTTATTAAAACTAATTCTTACCAAATAAGTATGCGAAACGGCTACCAAGAAAGCCTCTAATTTTCTCTTCGGCGCTAAGTAGAAAGCTAAATACGACATGTCTTTGGCGTCTTGGTGTTTTGACTGCCTGAAAATGAGATATATCATTGGCTAGCGTAATCGGACATTGCGTTGATCGTAGCTTTGAACCAGAGCTTCAGGTAAAAGGAAACACTATGACAAAACCATAGCAAGATGGTAGTTGTCTAAGCCTGCTTGGCTTGCTTCCACCTCCGAGTTGGAAATCCGTCACCAAATAGTAGTAGTGGTAGAGCCAAGTGAAGCTATAACTGGTTTCAGCATGAATGGGTCGGCTCGCCCGGGGTAGTACCAACCAACCCACAGAAACATTCACGTGAAGTAACAGTGCTTGCATTGTTGCGTTTCATTCGGTCTGTGAGAACGCGGGAGGCTCATGTCCCCCTCACTCCTCATCTCTCTCTCTCCACGTCCCCTCCCCTTTTCTCTCCTCCCTTACCCCTTACCACACCAAATACAGGCTGGCAACGCACGTGCCTTTGTGTTTGTTGATAGTACCTATCTACGGACGGTGGTGATCACTTAACATCAGGTAACCCACCTATTCGTTTACCTCCTATGATATAAGAACTTATCGGTGTATGAGAGCTAAACCTCCACTAGATTTAGTGTGTTTATCATCTTACGACATAAGTTAAAAATGCATGATTTGTTTTTGAGATTTTTAATATAAAAATGGCAGGATGTACTTTTCTGTATAAATATTGTAAGCCTTTCAAGCTTTCAATATCTTATGAGTACCTACAAAAAATACAAGTATGATTTAGATATCTCTCAGGGACCGATTCGTTACGACTAATACCTAGGGTCTATATCAGTTTTTTTTTTTTTAATTTACTCTTTTTAATTTATACTTTTTTTAATTTACCGAATTATAGGTCAGCTTTGGCTGTTTTGATTGGACACTTCATACATTTGGTATATGTCGACAGGGGTACGTACATGTGCAGTAAGCCGGAGAGCGTGGCGAGCGCGTTCGCTGCGTACGGCTTCGGAGCGTGTGCGAACGCGGCCGCAAAACAGACCGTCGCGCACGCGCTCCTCCCGCCCACACCGCACCACCACCCCGCAGCCGCGAGCGCCGCCCACGATGTCGGCTTCTACGTAACATTCCACTTTTTTTTTGTATTTGGGACGGACAAGTACCATCCCTCTTCGGTATACCTCTGTCGTGGGGAAGGTAGAGACATTTTCCAGGCATTGTGTCTACGGTTTCTGGCTTTATCATTTCACTCCTCTCTTCTTCCATCATCCGCACTCTATAATTACTTATCATGCTGTCATTGCTTTTGGCTACTATGTTTATAGTTGTCCTAAGCGATGCTTTTCCGTTCCTTTCTATTTTCCGGGACATTACACTATCTCTATCTAAATCATTTTAGGTGGTAGAGCCAAGCTGAAGCTATTACTGGTTTCAGCATGAATGGGTCGGATCGCCCGGGGCACTACCACCCGACCCACAGAAATACCGACGTGAAATAACAAAGCTTGCATTTTTGCGTTTCGTTCGATCAGTGAGAGCGCCCGAGGCCCATCTACCCTCCCTTACCCCTTCCTTCTTCTCTTCCTCTCCTCCCTCACCCCCAACACTGGCAAGCAACGCATCTATCACCACACGATGATGGGTATTTTTAGCAGTTGCATTTGAGAGTTGATAGCCAAAGAATTTCTCAGATTACCACATTAATATTCTTCAAAATCTCGTATATTTGTGCCTTTCCTAGGAAAGATGCCTTTCGTTACCTGACTTTTGATTGTCTTTTGTTTCAGAGAAATCGTGATTTAAAGATAACCTATGGCACTATTTTAAAATCTAAAACATTCCGAAATCTATTAAAGTAATAAATACTACTGGAGCTATAAACAGATTTATAATTCTCATAGATTTGTATATTAAAATGATTAATATCGATTATTTTGATTTTAAAAAATTACATTAACTTACAACGTCAACATATTTGGCAAGCCTGGCCCCGAGCGACACGTAATCGTAGAAGCCGAGCATATCTGCAAACTGGTGCATCAAGCTGAGGATCGGCTGCCATCCTTCCAGATCCAAGTTGATGATCCGCTCCATGAAAAAATCAGCTAGAGGATCATCCGGCAATCGACATTCAGGGACTTTTTTGTTTGACGGGTTTACTGATGTTATTTCTATAGGAAGTCTGTAAATAGATATGTTACCTAAAGAGTATCTTGTTTCTTTTTTTCAACATCCATCACAAACAGTTATCCGAAAAAATTATATATTACATTCATCAGATCTACGTAACTAACACCTATTCTCTCATGTGCAAAGGACTGTGTAATGAATGATGGGAATTGATTTACAATTTTGAACTATTATACAACTTACAGGGTTACTTTCACAATACATTTAAAAAGAGTAATTTATAATTTTAATGGCTGATTGGGCAAATAACCTTTTCATATTTATATGTAAGTAACGTTTAACGTTATTTGAAGAAATAAAATTGTTCAGATAAGAAAAAGAAATACTTTTTTTTCTACAATAGCAAAATATCTTCGATGGTTTTAATTAACTATTTTTTACTGCATTATATAATATTTTGTTACATAAATAAACAGCAGCAGTATTCCTTCTAATTTATGTGTTCAATGATGAACTAAAGTCCTACGTAATAATAATAAAAAAACATTAAATATACAAAGATTAATCTAACAACCCGAAAGACAGAATAGAACGAGATCAATAATTATCTAGCATATTCTAGAAGAACGAAGAACACGCGTAGAAAATTATAAAAATTCATGCGAACAGGTAAAAATATCATCACGAACTCATAACAACTTAATTCGTTTTCGTTTTGAGTCATCTATATATTAATACGTGAAGCAAAAAAATTGTATCCCTTTTTAACCTATTTCCCCTCAACGGGTGAACTTGAAATTTGGCATAGTTAAAGTTTGTATGGCGGAGAAGTGCAGAAAGCTGTTTATTTTACATAAAATGTATTAGAAGTAAATTAAATTAATTAAAATATGCACTACTCACACTACTACTCGAATTTTACACAACATATACACACATGTAAATAAAAAAGACATTTTGACAGCCGTCAATAAATACGAATTTCAAAAAAGGAAGGAGGTTGCTATGCTCGACTATATGCATTTTTTAACTCTTACGTTCTAATTTCCATTTTTCATCCTACATTCAACAATGATATTATAAAATATAACTATTATTTTAATGTTTATTATTTTTTATGGTGAACTCACTTCAAATAATGAATTAATAAAAAAATGAGCCAAATAATACTTTGTATAATCAAAATGAGAATTTTGTTCATAAAAGTAATCCATGACTTAGACCTCCGCGCTTACAACGTTGCAATTCAACCTCATGTAACAACAAAAAATAATTTATTTTCAAAAGCTAATGGTAATATTAAAAACATATTTGTCTTGGATTCACCATTTGATTGTATTATGCATCCATTACTTTTTCAATCACTATATCTCATAATGAACAGACTACATTTAATTCAATATCACCCAGAAATACCACCCACCCATGGTGTCGCGTAAAATTAATTGAAAATTGTGTCATAGGTTGCGATAAATTTCTTTATTTTCGTAAAGTTATGTTTGCTTAAAATTTGAGAAATTTACCATGTGATTTTTTTTTCAAATTTATAATTAATTTCATTTTTCATTTACACAGATTTTTTTGTTATGATTATATAATTAAAGATCATAGCAAATGGCAAATAATTGAGTAGCCATGATGAAAACCTTTGATTATAGAAGTATACCCTTTGACAAAAGAACCCTAATAAAGTTCAAACTTTAAAAAATCAATTAACTATGGTCGAATGTCGACCACTGGGCGCTCACTAGTCTAAATAAATTACTGATGGAATTTCACAAAGATTTTTGAAGTGAAAACTTTTTAATCATGTTGAACAATTTTTGGTAGGGGAAAAATTATGATGGATTAGCGTCACCGACAACCTCGACATGCTCGTGAAGTATTGCGCTTGCACCAATCTAGCAACGCGTAGTATAGCCACAGTATAAATATAACAGGCAGTAAGGAAACTACCTATAACACTGGTACCGGAACACTTACACAAACATGCGCATCGACAAGACCCCTAAGCGGTTGTCGCGGTGCTGTCCATAGAGTACCTTTTAAAATCTCTCGTCGATACGAATGGTAGTTGGTTTTTGAGCGTTTATAGGTAGTTTCCGTACTGTCTCTCATATTTATACTGTGATATAGCGGCCTGTGTACGTGTAGTATTGGTAATTTGTATTGAGCTTGTGCAGCCCATCATATGTTTAACAATTAAAAAACTGTGCAATAATGTATGTAAATATTGCTCGAAGTGCTTTTTTTTCGAAATGTCTACGCTATTGACCCAGCGAGGTCTTAACAGCTTCACCGGACTGCTAAGGCGAGCGCTTAAGGCACTCAGCCGATTTTATTTTGGCAACCAGCTCAAGGGTGCACGGCACACCTCGGCTTGGCTGTTGCCTGTTGCATGCAAAATCGCGACCTATCTTAGCTAACTATTCATATATGTATGAGTTGTTGAAACGTATATGTGTACCAAGCATACACGCCTCAACAACTCCTCCATATATTTATTATCGGAAAATTAAGAGTTTTTCAGTTCGATGAGGGAAAAAAGTAAACCCTTCCACTTTCATGTGTAAGCGTGTAGCGTGCACGTGTGTGGGGGTGATCGTGTAGTGTTGTAGCAGTGATGTATATTTGTGCGTCACCGTATCGCGCAAGCAACGCATTCAAGGGCTCCCTACCGAGGGATCGAACCTAGGCTTGAGCCACTGCCGTGGGAGGCCTAATCGGGTTTGCTCGAAGTGCTAATAGATATGAAAACAAGACTAATGATATATTTAAATATTATGACTTTAGAAAGAACATAGTTTTTTAATTATTTTAAGTTTTCACTTATGTTGGTAACCCGTACGGCTCTCTCGACTTGTTTTTGTATACCACTATAACGGTAAACCAGGCTAAAGTCCGACAGAAGAGATAATCGCAGTCTATGGACGCTCGCAACACCACAAGTATATCAATCTTTTTGGCCGCTCTGAATATAGCTATAAGGCAGAACTTGCGCATTATATCGTCGAAAGTTGAATACAAAACCAAGATAAACTATTATTATGGGGGTTTAAAACTGGAATTAATTTATCGTTAGGTTGTTTCGATGTCATACACATCACGTAATACGTATTTATATCTAAATTTGTGTTCTGCATAGCTATATTCAGAGAGGTCTAGAAGTTTGGTGGGCACTATATCATGTGGACAAAACTTTTCCATTTTTATAAATCATTTACAATAAAACCTTTTCCAGTCAAAGCTTCATTACATGTAAAGGATATACCTATATTATATTATATGTTTTTTTGTATTCTTACAAAATTATATTGTATTTTCTCAGAGACTTTATAATTAGATAAAAATGGGCTCGGAAAGTCTTATTATTGTGTTAGCTTGATCTGATTTTTGTAATATACTTAGGTTATATTTTGTATTTATTGGATATCAGATAAGTACTTACTCTTATATCAATACGTCCATGCATTCAACAGCTTTTCCGCTTAGAGGATATCGGATTCAATTTACGGCAGGGTTAATTGTTTTTACTCATTTATTTAAAAATACATGCAAAGATAGTTTACAAGTGATCTATGAGTATTCATTCATATTCAATTTAAAACCATTTCATATCACAAGAAGTATTAGGTATATTTACAATCCCAGTAAATCTTTTTGGCCACTCCAAATATAGCCGCAGGTTCAGGCTTGCGCATAATATCGTCTAGAGTTTATTACAAAAAAAAAGTTACAATATTTTATAGGAATCTAAAATTGGCTTTTCTTTATCAATATGTTGCCTCGATGTTGAATCTATACTAATAATATAAAGAGGTAGTTTGTAAGTTTGTGACGTTGTGGGGGTAATCTCAGGAACATGGTCTGATTTCAAAAATTCTTTCAGTGTTATATAGCTCATTTATCGAGAATGGTTATGGGATATATATTATCACGCCAAGACGAATAGGAGCGGAGCATCAAGGAATAATGTTTTAAAATCGGGGTTTTTTTCCCTCTTGAGATCTTCCGCTGCGTGTTAGCGTTAACCTAAAGTAACAATTCCACGCGAACGATGTCGCGGACAGAGGCTAGTATATAATTTAATATATATAGAGATACCTATCTTTCTTTCTTCTATTTTTGGCATTTACTCTTCTATATTGTTACTTCCATAATCGAGTAGGTAAGATTTACTACTAGTGCCTTATCATTTCAATATTCGAACAAGATTGTGGCTCCCTTGATAAAACTTTCTATAGAGTTTTTGTGGTATCTCAGAATTCATGTTTCATGGTATTAATTTCTATCCACTTCACTTGTGCCCAATAACCGAAATACTACCAAGATCACAAAATATACAGTCAAAAACACAAGATTATGAATGAAATATAATATCCACTATACGACATAATGGATCTCGCCAAAAGCTCTATTTATAACTGAAGTGAGCGGTCAAAAAGTTTGGCGAAATTATGTCATTCTTACAAGATATCTTGTGATATGAAATAAAGACTACGAAAATACTGTAGTGTTTCATGTATTCGTATTAATAAAAGCATACTCTACAGTCCTAGGCTAGTAATATGCTACTATTATTATTAATTGATCTTACCTTAGCTCTGAATCACTTAGTAACTGTCTAAAACTAATAACATGTAACCAATATCCCAATTGCAAACGTTGATAATTACAATCATTCCTTTTCAACGACAAATAATCTCCTCTAATATCTGCAATGAACAGAAAAATCTATTTACAATTGTATTTTTACTTGGGATAATTTGACTTACTATATGGGTATCGTAACAACTTAAGTTTATATCCACTTTTACAAAATGGATACGCATTTAAATCGTAATTAACCCCAATAACTAAATGTACACACATATAGATACAACCATTTACATAATCTCACCTATTGCGTTGTTAATAAATATTGAACAATGCCCAAAATATGAAAAAAAAAAAAAAAAAAATTTAAACGAAAAATATACCAAAAATAACCCCAAAACGATAAATTAAGTGAGCTAAGGTAAATTATAACAACTAAAAATAATAGTAACAAAAATTTGTAACTAAGAAATACCATTTTAAACTAATTAGAAAAAAAAACAGGAGATTTAATGATATTAAAAAGAATTCTATAAGCATACCGATTGGACAGTTTTTTTGAGTAAAGCAAAGGAAAAATAAACCAATAAAAACCAAAATAGAAATTAAAGGAAATTTAATTAGATGTCGACCAGAAATAAGAAGTAGAATTTACTTCTAACACAATATTAAACAATTTACGGTTAATATCAAATACAAGTAGTTTTATTTTAAGAGATATAATGGTCGTAATAAAATGTATTAGGTAATGGCCAATCGGCTTTATATTGATAGACAGTAATAGATAAACAGAACATGTTTGTGAAAAATTCATAAATAAATATATATATAATACAAATAAATAATAAAAATGAAACAAACATTAACAAAGGGTTTTAATTCGATTTATTAGTTCAATCAATAATTTGATCTTACGTACTGTGTAACATTTTAATTCAAGATATCTTTTTGATTTGCATACTTACTTAAACAACCTTTGGATTCGCAACCCTTCAAAGCCCTATCGATGCTGTAAACCATGAATTCGTAATTATGTTGATGTCCCTCCTTATCCGTTCTATCGGCAGGCATGTTATTAGTAAACAAATCAAACAAGTTCTCGTCCGATCTTTCGGCAGATCCCAAATTTTTACTATCCTTCTTTAGCTCTAACATTTTAATAATCGCGCTAGTAGTATCTGCAAATAGCATAAGAGACATACTACTTATTATACCATGGATTCACCGTGCGGGTGCCGGGTCCATCGCATGGCAACGAGAGAAGCTCCGAGAAGGGGCCCCTTTCGAATGTACATTAACACACACCTTAACTACTCAAGCGTCTCTCCCTGCCTATCCAAATATGGTATGAACCTACTAGTATAGCTTTAGAGGCTCGTTCTAGTATAGAACTTACTGCAGTTCTGGATAGACCGAGGTCTTTGAGCAGGCTATAGAGAGATTTCGCTGGTATACCTCTCGTTCTCACTTCTACGGCATATTGATTAACTCTATAACCGTTTCAATCAGAAACTGACCGCGCATTATCAGTATACCTGATTGAGTTACATATCGAGAGTTTTTGGCGGGATCTTGGAATGTCATGTAGTGGTCTTTACATTTTATCCAAAATCTTATGTTATTTTGCTCTATATTGCGTAATGTTGGTGGTGCTTTACTTAATATAGTTTGGTTATTGTGCACAAGTGAAGTGGATCGGAAATAATCGCATGGATTCTAACTTGCTCCAGTGTAGTATACATGGTAAGTATTCAAAATAACGGGATTTTCATTGGCAGATTATTAACTTTACGAGGCTTAACTTATGCTACTCTTATTTCTGAAATAAAGGGTTCCGAAAACAAATTATATTTATAAAAATACAAAGTCAGACGAAATCAAGTGTGGTTGTACAGTTTCATATATATAATTAAAGGTCATTTTCAATTTTGACCTCGTACCGCACCTTAAAAATGACAAGATTCGCTGCGGATAGCTGCTTCCCGCGTGCGTTTTACATCCGCGATACCACGCACCGTGGGAACCCACCCTATATATATACAAACATGCATATTTGTATACCGAAGGTAGACAAACAAAAATAATATTTCTTTAATTATTCCTTTCACATGTATCAAATCTCCGTCGGAAAATTATTCACCTAATTCTTAGTCACTGAACTATAGACAAAAGTTTTTTTTTAAATTATACTTCTTTTGACGCGTTAGTGAAAAATTATGACAGTAAATATTTACGATGCGCGCACACATGAAGTTAGCTATAGCCAACATTTTGTCATGTTTCTTTGTATTTCTTGGATTGTATTAAAACCATCAATGTATTAAATACCTTTTTTCTATTGTTAGTGTCGTACGTAGAATAACATAGAATAAGGCGAAAAATAACATTTTTCAAAAGATTTTTATCTTGTTAAGCCAATGAAGTATAACTTCTAACGCGTGTACATAAGTACACACACTTTTTTTTAATATGTTTCAAATATCTAATATCTTTAAACGAGCAATTCTTGTATATTTGTATATTCTTATATATGTGTATATTGCTATATATTCAGGATCTCGGAAACGGCGTAAATTTTGCCGCCTCTGTCAAAACAAAATAGCTTCGATGAAAATCGGCTGCATCGAAAATCCGTCTAACCCCAGTTCGAATCCGTGTGACAACAAAAGAGATATCTTTTTTAAATATACTTTTTATTATGAAAAATGCTAATTTTTTGAGGCAAACCTAACAATCTATTTTAATTAAAAAATTTTTTTAATAAAATACCGAGCTAGGCTCCATCGTCCAAGTACTATTATTTATTAATCCCGTAATTACCTCAAGACAATATGTCTTCGGTATACATAAAGTTATATGTAATACTTTTAATTCGACGCAAATAAATTGCTCGCTTAAGCGAAATCCTCATCTTCAATGTCGTCAAATTAATCATAAATAATATAGCATGATTAAAGGCTTATATGAATTTAATTTTATAATACAAACATCGTACCCTGTTCATTGCTGGAGAAGCATTGCAAATTTGTCATATGACAATTCGTTCCGTCTTTCTCACAGATTACATTCATGCCTGGTTCTACTTGTGTACAGACATCGCCTTCATTGAGTTCTATAAAAAAACAATCAAGATAAATGTTGTGTGCTATTAAATGCGAGATTTAATGTCCGGTTGTCGAAACTGGACTCTAATAAGCAATACCTTTTATTGTATATATTTCGCACATAACATACATATTTTTAAAATTATAATTATTTTTCTAAATGGTAAACGTTGTATTAAGGAGTGGGTATTATTATTAATATAGAATAAGTAATGGCTTCCGACTCGAAGATGGGATGGAAAGATAAATAATTGCAATTTTTTTATTCATAACACTAAAAAGCTCATTAATAATCAAACAAAACACATTGCAAAACATATCCATATTTGTATATAATTTTTTTTTTATTGAAGCACGACGAAGTGTCTGCACTATGCCTGATGTTAAGCATAGTACAATCCAAAAACATCGACAACCACCGAGAGACAGATTATCCATCGCCGGTCGCCGCTGTCAAGCCGGCCATAATGACGAAAGTCACCCGGTACTGGATATGCACAGGCTGATACCGAAACGCGACGCGCAAAAGCGAGTCACTATGACGGGCTTTTTCGCCATATATATGGTGGTTGCGACCCAGTCGGGCTTTAAAACCCTACCACCCCGCTATCGCCATTGCCTCGTTCGTTATTCAGCACCACGTGCAGGTGAGGTTGGCCTGGGTGTCTCAAGTCTTAAGATGTTACTCGACACCCCTTACACCCCCACCTTGTGTTCTACGCTACTATGTTCAGGGCGGTCAATAAGTTTGGTGAGAACTGTATAAAACATATGTAGGTACAATATATATAATAGCAAAAAAGTATTTTAAATATAGTGAAACTTTTGATATATGCTTTATTTTAATATTATAATTGTAAATATGTAAATAAATTAAACATATATATAACATTCAGACTTAATGTCGCACGTGATATTGAAATGGTAAGTAAATAAAGTTATTTTTTATGTAATTATTATTTGATAATACGAACCTAAATTCTTCAAGGTTTTACCCTCTTTAAATACACATCCCCAGGCGTTCAACAAGTGCCTGGCGGTTCCGTCCATGAAACCGGGTTCGACGCGAATCACTTGTTTGAAATGGAACATATGAGTATTGCGATGCCTCTTTATCATATTTAATTCCGCTAATATAAAATTAGTCGCCGGCTGGAATATAATATTTCAACTTTTTTTATGGCGTATATATTTTTTACAGCAAAGAACAGCAAACAGGCAGACGACTCATCTGATGGTAAATGTTTCACCGTCGCCTATGGATGCCTGCAATACCATGGGAATCGCGTGGGAATCGTTGCTGACCTTGAAGAGTATGTTTCAATCCGTTTCTGAAGAGACCCATATCATAACTTTGGGGAAATACAGTACCGGGTGATCTAATTTCATAACGCCAGCGTACGTATAATATAGGTCCTTATATGTCTCACTTAAAAATAATCTGTACATATTGTCAATCTGAATATAACCGTAAATTCGGGTTTACGCGTAATATATTCAAGAATTGTATAAAAAACAAAGTTAAATATTATTATAGGAATCTAAAATTGATTTATCCTTAACTTGTCTCGATGTTATACGTATAATATAATACCTATACATACATAAATTTGTGCTCTGTGCATCTATATTCAAAGCGGTTAAAAAGTACTGCGAGCACTTATAAGAGACACCTTATACCGTCGGAATGAATTTACATTACACATACCTCATAAAGTCGATATGAATTTATTTTACACTTACTTCATAAAGTCGATATGAATTTACTTTATACTTACTGCCTAAAGTCGATATGAGTTTACTTCTCACTTACTGCATAAAGTCGATATGAATACTTTACACATACTTCATAATGGATATACGAATTTACTTTACACTTACCTCATAAAGGCTCAATCTGAAAGCTTCCTCGGCTGCTGATAAAGCTTCATCGTAATAACCCATTTCTAAATAAACAGAGGCTAACGAGACAAGTATGATGTCGCGATACTTCGTTTCGACTTTCCTATTGGCGGTCTGAATACAGTGCAGAGCATTTATATTATTGCCCCTTACACGCCAGTACAACGATGCTAGAGTGTATAGTATCCATTTCGGTGCTAAATTCTAGAATTCAATCAGATTTAAAGATGTTTATTAAGCTCATTCTGAATTGAGACGTCACAAAAAACTCGTATACCATCGTAATGTAAATGGAAAGTTTATCGACAACAATTATTTGTATAATGGTCTAAAATATTCATATAAACAGGGCATAATTTAAGATTTTACTTGTATCCGTTTTAAATTACTATATTGGTAATAATGGAGTTATAAAATGTTTTCTATAAAATTAAATTCCACGGTACAACGAATAGATTTTGTGTCGAAGCAAACAACGGCCTTTGATTTCAATTTCGAGCGAATCAAACTTCAAACTGTTTGTATATTTTAAAGTTGGTTTCGACTCATATAATATCATATTGTTACATGTGTATGCGAACGCGTTAGAAATAAACAATGGATGAATCAGCAACCGTGGAAACCAGAAATAATGGAGTTTTAAAAATAGCTAATGCCGGTCTCTCATTGTGTCGATTTAAAAAAAAAATATTGTCCTTCTTCCAGAGATTTGCACTCGCTTTTATTTTCAAGGAATATAAAAACGCCACGACGTAACCAACTTGAGGTCGATTGTGATCATACGAGTGTATACGAAGAGGAAGGAGAAGTCTGTGTTTAATTTACCTAAACAAAATCGGCTGAGTGCCTTAAGTGCCATTAGTAGTTCGGTGAAGCTGTGAAGGCCTAGTAAGGCAAATAGCGTAGTCAGTTCGAGAAAAAAAAAACTGTGTTTAATTCTGTCTTGTGAATGTATTAGGATTGGTGGTACGGTGTGACTGGCATGTTCTTTATGGGCCTAGATCACTAAATTAAATAAAGATTGTTTTTAACATTTTGAGTACAAATAAATTGCTTTACGCAAACGGCATTTCATTAACCTCTGCATGTATCAAAAAGAGACAATATTCTAATTTCATATAATAGTAATACTATATAACAATAATCTTAGCAGACGGGGCCAAGCGTTGCTGTGGCTTAGTTATTACGTGTTGAACTAAAATTATGATAAAGTATTCGTGTGACGCTCACAGTCGGTCATAGAATTTATTGTCAACAAACTAATTTAAAGCGCCATCTGTTCGATACTGATGAAACTTAGAATTAATGACAATAATCAACATTGACAATAATTAAATTTGTAATTAAAAAATGTTGAGGTAATTAATTAAAGTATAAATATATTATCCTATCGCTCAAATTGGTCCAAATTATACATAAATGTCAACTTTCATGAAGATCCGTTGAGTAGTATTGAAGTTCATCGTGGACAAATATCATGACACTGGATTTTTATATATTTAGCCTTCAATTTATTTTTAAAATATCTCACAGAGTACATGAAACATACCATTTGCATTGCAGCGTATATTCGCTGGCCTATTTCAGCGTCCTGCATATGCATGACGCGTTCCTGGTCTCCATTGCCTACATATTCGTACAGCTTACGACGTAGGAATTCTGTGGTGACAACTTCTCTCACTAATTGTGGCCTGTAATGTTAAACTGTAAAAGGAATTCCAATATTTCGTTTTGCACAATAAAAAATCAACCAGGATTCCGATTTCTGTATATAAATTAATATGAAATGTACATGACATTTCTACCAATAAGTCTGCAGCGACAATTTTACTTACTAACAATGGGTTGGAATCTTCAACTATAAAAAAAATTCCAATACTTTAAACAAATATAATTCCTATTTTTGTATATGTATAAGTTACAAATGTACAGAACTTTTTTAGAAATAAATCTGTAGTGACAACCTCTTTTACTAACTGTGGTCTTTAATGTTAAACTGTAAAAGAAGTACCAATATTTCATTGTTCACAATATAAAATACCTAGAATTTTTATTTTTATATAGAAAACAGGTTATTTTTAAAACTTTTCGAGAAGTTTCTCAATACTATTTTATTTTTTCAAAAGAATAAGAATAATAACGTTGTATGCACATATAGATGGATAAACAGGCGATAATTTCAATTGCCGTAAAGAACTACTTTACATTACTATAATCATGTTTTTGAAGTTATACTTCTTTTGGCGCGTTAGGGAAAAATGATGAGAGTAAATTTTTACGATGCGCTCGCACACCGTCACAAAAAACCAACATCCTGAAATTATTACGATGCGCTCGCACACCATCATGAAAAACCGACACCCTAAAGTAATTACGATGCGAGTGCACACCGTCACGAAAAACCGACACCCTGAAGTAATTACGATGCGCGCGCACATCGTTACGAAAAACAGATACCCAGAAGTTATTACGATGTGCGCACACACCGTTACGAAAAACCGACACCCTGAAGTAATTACGATGCGCCCGCACACCGAAACCCTGAAGTTATAATAGTCAACATTTTGTTTCATTGTATTTGTTGTTTGTATTTCTTTGTATTAAAACTTTCAATGTATTAAATACCATTTTTCTATTGTTAGTGTCGTTTTTTCTACAAACGTAGAATAAGGCGAAAGATAAAAAAAAATTAAAGATTTTTAACTTGTTAAGCCAAAAAGTATAACTTCTAACTCGTGTATATAAAAGTACACACACATTTTTTTATTTCAGTTATTTTTCACCGTAAATGCACTTTTAATATCAAGTCACTAAATCTTTTTCGATTTAATGTCTATTATACGAAATCAGTAAATTAAATATAACAACTTTAGAATACATTTTTGAAATGAAACCAAAACTTTTAGTTAAAATACATTGAACCGAGTATGATACAAAACTAAAATTATATACACTTATAACATTTTCATTTCAAGTAACATATAACTGTTATGTAGTTATAAAATAAGTCTAAAACAATATATTTTAAGGGTATCTAAGACTTGACTATATCAATCAAGATATCACAAAATTCTGAATTATTTATTTTTCGTCAAAATGTCTCTTACCTCACTTAATGTTTACCTATATGGGTATATATACAGGAATATGGGTATATTTCAGAAATTTAGAATTCGGAAATTTAACTAAATATTAGAAATTTGATACTTTACAGTAATTTTCATTTCTAATCACAACCATGGCAGCTGTGAAGAAATAGATAATCTATGTAATACCTTAAACGAGCAATTCTTGTGTATTTTTATATTTGTGTATATTCAGGATCTCGGAAATCTATTTCCGTGAAACTTAATATTTACGTAGTTTCGGGGACGATAAATCGATCTAGCTAGATTTTATTCATAGAAAACTTTATGAACTGAGTTTTCAGGCAATCAAAAAAATATAGCTAGAATATAAAGGTAATTTTCGACGGTACTGTTAAAACAAAAATAGCTCAGATGTTAATCGGTTTCTTCGAATATCCATGTAACCCCAGTTTGAATACGAGTGACATCAGAATATATATATATATTATAATATATTTTTAAGGCAAACCAAACAGTTTATTTTATTTATAAAATGTTTTTTAAAAAACAGAGCTAGGCTCGGTCGCCCAGGTACTATGAAAATAATATGGATATTATATTATGGAAGGCATTAAGAATATAGTGATTACGGAAATCTTACTTGTGGCCCTTCTTCTGTGTGAAAGCCGCCGCCTCTTTGTCATGAGGACAAGTCGGCGGGTGCCAGGGTAGCTCATGTTCCACGGATGCTGGCACGCCAATCTTTTCAGTTAACAATGAATTAATTCTGAAATTAACCATGTTAATAAGATGTTATTAATTAATATCTTTGAATATTATAAGCTACGTTAATATAAAAGTCAATATACCAGGTGAATGTTTAGACAGTAGCAATATTTATAGAGGACACTCTACAATCGATTTTCGTTTTTAATCAATTGACATAATGAATGCTTAATATTTGACCTAATTATCTAGAAACATACGACTCCGATTCGTGCCGCCGTGCGGGTCGGACGCGTGCGCTCTTATCGTATTTTTTCGACGTGAATTTTTATTCGTGTTACGTTTCCGAGTTTTCGTAAGTGTTCGCGACGCGGTTACGCGACCGTGTTTAACATTGAAAGTTTTCGGTATTTCGGTACGCCCGTTATTCTCACGTTTCTTTGAGACATTCAGAGGGGTCAATCGTAAGGCGTTCTTTTCAGAACGCAGCAAACTGCACTTTTCGGTGCAACTCTAATCGCACTTTTCAGTGCGTTCTGCGTGTTCTCCGTGTGCTGCGTGTCGCCGGTTCGCGTTCCAGGGAGTTCAGCGCTTCGTGCTACGCTCCGTGGTTCGAGCTCCATGTCGCCGGGCAGCCGAAGAAAGAAGTGTTAGGGCCTCCCCCTAGGCACTGTAGGTCCCCTGTGAGGCATTGCACTGTAGGTCCCCTTTGAGGCATTGCACTTCGCCCACGGTTTCCTTTCGACCCGGACTCCGGAGTCCGTTAAATTCAAAAAGACGCGCCCCCTGCCCCTCTGGCAGGGAGGTTTCAAATGTCTTCCCCCGCCCCGCACCCCTCCTCCTCAGGCCCCGCTATGGCCAACCCGATTTCCGGAGAGCGCGAGCTCGCGCGTTTTCGGAAGTTCGTCGCGACGATAAATCCAGGACTCATGTCCGAGTACGACCACTTCTGTAGCGAAGCGGCCGATTTTTTCAAGGGCGGTCCAATCCCGTCCATCATCTCTGTCCCGCAAGATGTTCTTAAGAAGAACTCCAAGAGCACTCCCCCTGCCCCTACCTCTTCTCGTTCTTCGGACGAGGAATGCTCCGATATGGAGCAAGATCCCCCCGCCGGGAACGACGGTGAAGCCGTCGTCTCCCAGAAGTCCAAGCCGCGCAAGAAGCGCCCAAACTCTTCCTCCGACACCGAAGGCCCTAAGCCTTCGAAATTATCCAACGTCGATGGCGCGAAAGTGCCAAAGACGTCGCCTACGCCCTCCGTACCGGCTCCCTCGAAAGCTGCGAGTCCTGCAGCTTCGAGTAAGAAGCCTCGTCCCCCTCCACCCGTCACGATCCAGAAGGAGGCAGAGATCCCATTAGCCTCTGCCGTGAGTACCCGAAGGGGTATTCCGGTAAAGGTTAACACTTCAGACCTTCATTGCAAACTTACGCGCCTTTAGCGCGATAAGAAAATTGCGTATTTCACATATGCGCTCGAAGAAGAGCGCATGCTTCGCATAGTAATACGCAGAGTCCCCGCCCAGATTCTCGCAGACGATGTCTACGAAGACCTCCGGAAACAGAGGTTCCCTGTCAAAGAAGTCCACCTTATATGATCTGCGCGCAATCGCGAGCCCTTCGACATGGTGCTCGTCATTCTCGAGCGCTCCGTCGAGGGCAAAAAAATCTTCAACCTCTCGACCCTCTCCGGCCTCTCCGGCATCACCGTGGAGCCGCCGCATAAAACGTCCGTACCCTCGCAGTGTCACAACTGCCAGGAATACGGACACTCCGCACTTAACTGTCACCTGAATCCCAGGTGCGTTAAGTGCCTAGGCGATCACTCCACTTCGGAGTGTTCGCGCACCAAAGACTCGCTCGATCTTCCGAGTTGCGTCTTGTGCCGCGGCGTGGGTCATACCGCGAATTATCGCGGTTGTACCCGCGCCCCACGCTCAAGACAGCCCCGATACGCTAGGCAGATCTCGCCCTCGAGGGCGTTTGCGGCGTCTACCTGCCCCCGCCCCCGCCTCTCGACTCTCGACAGGCCTTTCCGAGCCTGCCGCGCGCGTCACGCGCACCGGCAGCATCCACACCTGCGCCTAACGCAACCCCCCTCCCCACGCGGGCCCCTCCGGTCCCGTGGACACCGAAGATCGCAACGCGACTCGATCCCAGACTCCAGGCGGCGAAGCCTTCACAGGCTGACCCCGCAGTCTTTCTCTCTGGCATGGACTGGTCCGCCCAGCTTCTAGTTTTTCACGAGATCTCCCAGATCTCAGCTTACGATGAGGTCACGAACGACCCCAAACAGGGCCCCATTCGCGCGATCACGAAATTTCCCGCCATCGCGGCTAAGATTCAAAGGATCGCGCGTGCCGCCGTCTCGAAAAAATAATAATTTTTCAATATAAGATAAGAGTAAATTCATATGTTTGCGTCTATCTTCCCCTAAACCGTTAAAAATTCGTAATTTCTATTTTTAGATCCCGGCACCGGTGCCGCCCTCTTACATTGTAAATTCGATCTCTTTCTTTCATGTTTCTGTGGCCGGCCACATCGCGAATCCCTGTCCCGTGCGTCACGGGCAGAGAGCTATCGTTTCTGTACCCGCACACTATTTGTTCACGTTTTCTTAGTAATGTCTTTGTTCGAGGCCACCCAGGTGGACGCAAAGATTTTGCTATCGCGATACAGTACACACCACATCGATTTCACACATACATAGTTCATCAGACATGCACCTTATACACCTGGTGGAAGGGTTTACTTTTTTCCCTTATCGAACTGAATCGAGTAGATTTAGTTTATCTCTTTTCGAATTACATGTTGTTGTTGTATCATGCAATTTTTAATTGTATGATCCAAAAACAGATACATTTATTAGCTTAGCATAGTTTAGCTAGGATAGATAGGGTTTTTCTAGGTAACAGCCAAGCCGAGGTGTGCCGAGCACCCTTGAGCTAGTTACCAAAATAAAATCAGCTGAGTGCCTTAAGCGCTCGCCTTAGTAGTCCGGTGAAGCTGTAAAGGCCAAAGAATTAAGGCCAATAGCGTAGTCAGTTCGAGAAAATATCTAGAAACATACAAAGATTTTTTTTTTTCGAAATGACTACGCTTTTGGCCCAGCAAGATCTTAACAGCTTCACCGACATACAAAAAGTATACACAATCCTCTAAGCATCTATGTTAAAGCACAGTGTCAATGACCTTCGGGTGAAGTGAAAGTAAAACCAATCAACTAACAAAGGATAATTTTTCAAAGTTTGAATAAACAAAACGGTTTATTGTCTGTTTTATTATCGAAGATATTAAATCCGGGTTGCGGCTCGCAGATTTTATCACCGGTCATTCAACCTAGGTTTATTTAAGTTATTCTCCATACTTTTGATTTCTTATAATAAACTTTACCTGAGGTTCTCCTTGTTATAGTTCGATGAAGACCATTCCAGGACAACAGCGTTTTCATTTCGAAAAAAAAAAAGTTCTCTTTGTTATTTATTAGTATTTGATTTGATATTATTATTTGATGTATTAAATGTAACTGTTGTAATTAAGTAAATTTTATATCTTATATCTAATCAATAGGGTGTCTATGAAACAAAAAAAAAAATTGATAAACTTCTATTCTCTATGGTTATATCTCTCTGGTTATAAAAATTGCATTGTAAGCGTGTTTCGTGTGTCATGTATATCTAAAATAAAGCAAGTAAAAGGAATTAAAAGCTCATTATTATTTCAACAGTAACCATGAAATATCATATCCTAGAATACTGCGAGCTTTTTTTTCGAAATGAAATCGCTGTTGACCCGGAATGGTCTTCACAGCTTCACCGAATTATTGAGGCAAGCGCTAAAGGCACTCAGCCGATTTGGGATGTTTTGACGACTAATTCAAGGGTGTACGCCACACCTCGGCTTGGGCTGACGCCTGTTTTGTGCAAAAAACGCGACTGAGATAACCTAAGATAAGCTATCTAGATATACGTATATGATTTATTGAAACATGCATGTGTACCAAACATGCGTGCCTCAACAACTCCTATATGTATTTTGTGTTGGAAAATTTTCTCAAAACTATATAGGATAGGAATACTGCAAGCGTCTAACCTTTCACACGGCATAAGTATTTTACGGTAAAATTAAAAAATTCTTTACATTATCTGAAACTATTTTTGATAACTGTTAAAACCTTGTTATCGATTCTTAAACATATACTTCTCACGTACAAATGATCATCAAAATTGATGAAACAATTAACATTTCTTTGTTACCATTGAATAAAATAAATTTTAACATTTCTTGCATTTCTGTCTACAAAGTTTCATAAAAATTTGACGAGACGTTTTTGTGTTAAATTTAAACATATAAACAGATATACTTAAAGCTTTTTAACGATATTATGATTACGCATCACAAGTATTACAGAGCTATCAATATATAGAACTTACCTTAGTCCTTTGTTCTCAAACGGAAGGAACACTGGATAAATACCTTCAATGTTATCAGTGAAAGATGTATGAACTTCTGAGCATACACGATTTGATGGCCAGTCTTTATCTGTATCGAAATCATGTTGATTTCGATGTATTTTCATTGTAGTCGGATATCTGATACCATATAATAAAAACGTTGATCAAAACCCAAAAAAAACGAATAGCAAATATTCCATAGGATTAGCGTGTTTACCATTTTAGACCACACCATTACACATCACGTGAGATTATGGTGAAATAGATTATAGCTATAAAAGAGGTAATTCCCGTGAAGCAGACATTCGGAAAGATGAGGTTCTGAAATCCGTTCACAATCAACCTAATTTGACCAGTTGGATC
>JACEII010000018.1:4903892-4925393 GCA_014332785.1 Antheraea mylitta
TTTTTTTTTTTTTTTTTTTTTAACGTGGGGAAATCCCTTATGGATACCCACCCTCCCGGGGGAGAGGGTAGGTTATGTCCGACTCGCACGGACTAAAACCCCACGGTGTACGTCTTCCGCTATGGTTGGGGCGGCACGAGATCTCTATAGACTTCATCGTGCCGCCCCGGCGGTTGGCCCAGCAGCAGAAGTGCCGCCGCCGAGCCTCGTCTTATAAGGAGACAGCCGGGTACACACCGGCCGTCTCCTCCATCCGCCGGACCCGTGCAATGGGAAGATGGGCCCCCCGGCCCATCTTCTCTGGTCCGGTTAAGGTGGGAGGTGGCGGTCAAACTGCCGCCTCCTCCTGCCTGCCCTTTGTTGGCGGAGACGGCCACTGTGAGGGTCTTGCTCACGGACCCTCTCCGCCGCCTCCTTCTGCGAGACGACCTCTTCGCAGAAGGAGGCCATAATATTCCATACATCCTCGCTGCCGAGCATAGCTTTTACGACGCTCGGCAGCGAGAGATCACCACCTACCGCCGCAGCCAGAGTGCGGCGCCGCTCCTCCCACGCAGCACACTCGGAAAGAGTGTGCTGCGCGGTGTCCGGTTCAACACCGCACTGATGGCACACGGCGGTTGGCTCCCTGCGTGCTATCCGATGCAGGTACCAACCGAAGCACCCGTGCCCGGTCAGCACCTGCACCAGACGGAAAGTCAAGGAGCCCCATCCCCTCTGGTACCATTCCGACAGGACCGGGCGGACGGCGTCGATTGTGTATCGACCGTAACGCGCGTCCGCCAGGTCCCGCCTCCACCTTTCCACCATCTCCTCCCTCTTTGTTCTTCTCTTTTCCTCTATTTCTCTGGGAGCTAGAGGCTCCCCCAACCGTTTCTTAGCCGCCGTATATTTATATACGGCGGCAAGCACCTCCGCCTCTAGCTCCCAGGGAAGGGAGCCGGCCAGTACCATGGCCGCCGCCGAGGACACCGTTCGGTATCCTCGTATCGCCCTCAAAGCCACGGTACGCTGCGCGGCTCGCAGCGCTCGGATATTAGTGGCATTGAGGGCGTCAACCCACAACTTACAAGTCTCACGTAACCTAACCAAACCGAGACGTAACTGTTTTAACTTAAAAATCATCCAAACTTTAATCATGAATATCTCAGTAACTATAACTTTCCATATGCAGGTGAGATCACCCTTTTCCCCCACTGTTCCCACCTTTCATCCTCAACCTTTATATTAAGATGCGAATTTAAAATGCAGCCCCTTAAAACACTGCTTGCTCTTTATCTCAGTTTGGTTAGGTTAGGTTTGACATGCGAAAAAAGATAACGCCAGCCTGCCGCAGCAGCAGTCGCCGAGCGCAGTGCATTTAATTCGAATGTACTTTTTTTTATTATTCATGTGAAACAGCTATAGGTGGAGGGTAAACCTGATTGTTGGCGTAGCGACGCAAAGACGAACTTTCCACTACTAACGAAATATTTAAAAACATTCGTAACCCTGTCTGTATAAACATAAGATTCAAACTGTTTTTTCGGCCACTCGTTCCACTAAGTATTACGAGGTACGCGCCGACGACGCGACGCGCAGCGCTCTTTGATAAATGCTATCAAATTTACCGCACCTGCACCTATTTGAATTTTTGTAATTAATAAAATTGAATATCTACGTAATAAAATCAATAAACATTCATTATTTTATTGAACAAATTTGTAATGTTTCATTTTTTCATTATGATATAGCTAATTCCTGGCATAATCTGTTCTTTTATGCATGTAACTTGTACAAAATAATGTTGACATAGATAAATGTTAGACAATAGATGTTTCATATCTGCCAGGCGTCCCGTGACGGCTAAATTTTTTAATGAATAAAAGGTACCCTGTGTTATTTTCTGTACTCCTGACAAAGTGTATGCATATTTTAAAATGTTTAAAGTGAGTAGGTAAAGCATGAAAGCGTAACAAACCAGCAAACTAAAATTGATATCCACAATTATAATATTAACTATGATATCTACTATCTATGTACAATATTTTATAAACATACCAAATTCTTCTGTGTGTTTAATTGCTCTCAAGAAAGCGGCCTGACATTTCAGCCATTCGCTCTCCTTGTTACTATACTCCAGAAGTTCTCGATGAAGTTTTATTAAGCTACTGAAAATTATTATTATAATCTACTTAATTTTTCTTTTTTTATATCATTTCATGATGGTATTTGTTATTTTAATATATTTATTTATAACTATTGTAAACTTCTAGCTTCAAGACTGCTTCAAAGTTTTACAGTAAGATATTATAGAATTGATATAAAACTTATTCTTTTTGCAATGGATAAATGGTGTTTTTATTACTATTATTATTAATTTTTTTTCGAACTGACTACGCTATTGACTTAGCAAGGTCTTAACAGCTTTACCGAACTACTAGAGCGAGCGCTTAAGGCACTCAGTCGATTTATTTGGGCAACTAGCTCGAGGGTGCACGGCACACCTCGGCTTGGCTGTTGCCTGTTACATGCAAACTCGCGACCTATCTTAGCTAACCTAGCTAACTATTCATATATCTTTGAGTTGTTGAGACGCATATGTGTACCAAGCATACACGCCTCATCAACCCCTCCATATATTTTTTTTTTTATCGGAAAACTAGAGTTTTTTCAGTTCGATAAGGGAAAAAAAACCCTTCCACTTCCATGTGTAAGCGTGTAGGAGTACACGTGCGTCGGGGTGATCGTGTAGTGGTGTAGCAGTGATGTAAATTTTTGTGTCACTGTATCGCGCAAGTAACGCACTCAAGGGTTCCCTGCCGAGGGATCGAACCTAGACTTGAGCCGCTGCCGAGGGGTGCCTAATCTGGTGTGCGGGAGCGAAATTTACCCCCAGACCACGGCGGCGTGATCTATGGTTACGCGAGCGTGGGCGTGAACACGCTTTGTTTGGAGAGACAGGCTGGTACTGATCATTCACTGCCGTTATTTCATCAGGAGGGTCGATTAAAATATGTCGCTTACGTCTATAATAATGCGCAGCGTTCGGTACGGGTTCGTATTGTGCGGCGGATACCACTAACGGACTGGGATGATTCGCGGCTTTTTCAAAATAATTAGTCGTAAGTGATTTTACGTACACCCAGATGGAAGGGATCTCTAGGTCTCTATGGAGATCGACTCTCCGGATGTAACACGGGGCACCGGTCACTTTACGTAAAACACGATTTTGGAGAACCTGCAGCTTATGAAAGTTATCTTTGGACATATGCGCAAAAATGGGGCAGCTACATGTCATCACGGGACGGATACACGTCTTATACAAAGTGAGCATGTGTCTGAGGGACATCTTACTCTTATAACAAAGCAACGAATGGAGGCGACCCAAGACCATAGCGGCTTTGTTTCGCACTCTGTCTATATGTAAATTGAACTTTAACGGTGTTATTACAAAAAAGTTACATACTTGATTTAAAAAAGGATTCGTACGAAATGCACCGCGCTCGCCCAAAGCAAGATCGCGTTATCCTTTTTTCGCAAGTGTAACCTAACCTAACCAAAGCGAGACAAAAGAGCAAGTCGGCGAACATTCACTGAGAGATCTTTTTAAAGCAAGCGTTTAAAACGTGTTTAACTTTTTTGTAATAACACCGTAAATGTTTATCTAATGTAACACCGAGATGTTTGACCTCTTCGACCCAAGGGATATCGGTTCCGTATAGCCTAATGGGCTGAAAATTATTAGCGCGCGTTTTTGTTATATATTTTATACAACTATTGAAAATCATTTTTAAATTAAAAGTAAAAAAATAATAATATACCAACCAATATAATTAATTATTGATATATAGTTCTTAACACTATTATTACACATACAACACGATTATAAAAAAGAATATAGAATACTTACTCATGTAGAATCTCGATTTTATGCCCTAAATATATATGACATAACACAGCATTCTTATATTTCGATGCTAGATTAAAATTTGGATTTAAATCTAGACATTGATCATAGTGTTTTATAGAGCTATTAAAATCACCAATAACAGCATAAGCATTCGCAAGAATAAAATGATTGTACGGATACTGGTTATCATGGTCTAATGCAGCTCCTAGAACTACAATTGCATCATTGGTCCTTTTACTTCGATGTAGTATTGATCCCATATTCAAAAGTGCAATGTCCTTGTAGTCTCTACAAATATTGTAAATAAATCTATTGTAAATAAATCCGGTTTGCAATAATTTTTCTACATCCTCATATGCGGATAAAAAATTTAAATCAAATTAAATCTTTTACCTAGGAGCATAATGTACAGCTCTCCGACTACATTCTAAAGCCTTTGGAACATTACCCCTGACCCTCCAATAAAGAGAGGCCATATTATAATGCAGCCACGAGGAACTATTCTTTTTAAGTATATCCGATAACCAATGGCCAAACTGATCCACTGTCATAATAGGTGATATCTGTTCAGGCAGTAATAGCTCTGGATTAGCTGTCAGATTGTCTCTTTGAACCATTCCCTAAAAAAAAATATTATAAACATATATTTTTACTTTACAAAAAAGGAGCCAAAGAAACAGGTGTGAAACCTGATGTTAAGTGACTACCACGGTGTAAAGACATTAGCAACACCAGGGGAGTCGCAAGTGCGTTGCCTGCCTGTGTATGGGATGGGGGGAGAGAAAGGGAAAGAGGGGAGGGGATAAGGGAGGTGGGTCTTCGGCACTCTCACTGACTGCACAAAACGCAACAATGCATGCACTATTACTTCACATTGCTTTTCTGTGGGTCGGGTGGTACTACCCCAGGCGTTACTGAGGCGAAACCAGTAACAGCTTCAGCGTAGATCTACCGCCTACAATATTTTTTTTTTTGCATTTATTTTTGCACTGTTATATACACATATAAAATAATAATAAAATAATATAAAAATGCCTATGCATCATTGCATAAACAAGTCAATATTGTATTTATTTTCCTATTAAATTATTAGTGTAAATGCATTTAACAACAAAAATATAAGTCGTCATAAATGAAACATCAAGAATATATATATACATAAATAATATATGATATGTTTTCCTTATTTTTACTTATTTATTGTTTATTCATATTGTTTCTGTTTGTTTCTTATTGTATAATACAGGAAAATAATTAGTAAATTATAATCTAATTAAACTTTTGATAATACTTACAAATTTTAAATTACAATCTTGTACAAATGTAGTTAATTGTTTTAGAATTATAAATATCACCACAATGTCATTACATATGTAGATATTAGTATTTAGAGAAATAAGTAATCATATCAATTTGCTTAGTACCATCATTATGCTTGATTGTTGATACAAATGTACAATATCTAAAAACATTTAAAACATCCTTTCACATACAGAGGACTATGGTATATCTTACCATTTCTGTTAAACCAGAGAAAACCAACAAAAACTAAAACAGACAATGAGACTTATCCTGACTACCTCTGAGGTTTTGCTAATATCTTAATTTTTGTAGAAATTCATATTAACAATTTTAAACATTAATCAGCAAATGAGAATCTATTTTAGAAAGACTATGAAATTCATGCTAAAGAAAAATGGACCCACACCTGTAAATGTTCAAATGCAAACATACTAAATGTCAATGATGATATTTTCTTACAATCAGGAACATCTGTGAAGCCATCATTCCAACTATTCAGTTGAAATTCATCATCCATAATACCCTTAGACTTTCCATCTTCTAGAAATGATATATACCAGTCCATTGATGTTAGCTGTTCCGACTTCACACAATTCTTATCTGATGAAAGTATTGTTAAGATATCTGAACCTCCTTCAAGGTCAGCCCATAAAGAGTCTATAGTTTGTTGACGTTTGTAAAGATCATGATATAAATCATGGATGTTATCCCATCTCGTGTCTTGATTCAAGAATGCTAGTAGGTCATAAGGACGTGCCATTTCAAATGGTGAGTCAATCTAGAAATAATAATTTTCTAAATTTTATAATGACTTTTAATTACTTACAAGGCAAGATTTGTCACATAATGTCTCATGGACAATCTTCTTTTGAAATCAATGTATGCAGTGTTATTACTAAAAAGTTAAATATGTATTGAATACTTGCTTTATAAAGGTTTTGAATTTAATGCACCATGCTCGCCCGAGGCATGTTTGCATTATCCTTTTTCAATCAAAATGGCGAACATTAAGTGAGTGCATTGTATTTAAAATGAATCCTTCTTAAGGCCAATATTCAATATGTATTTAACTTTTTTGTAATAACACCAATGTTGTTTAATATTCTTATTATTCTCATAAGGCATAGAATAACCACATACAATGATACTATTAATAATTTTGAAGCTATTTATATATATCTTATTGAAAGTTCAATAAGTCTAATTTTGTACTCTATTAACATTAATGTATATATAAAATAGATATTATAATTATTTTAGCAAACAAAATTTATTTATATATAATCAACAAATTTCTGTAAATATATTTTGTCATATTGATGTAATTTGAATACATAAATTGAAATAAATCTGAAGTAAGACAGATGTAAGCACCATATTGGATAAGAGAAATGACTTGTTGAATCTATTAAATAATTTCAAGGTAAAATACAATGACGTTTTTTTAAATTGTATAAAACTGTGTTGTCTTTGCACTAAAGAAAGTAAGACTTGGAAATCTAAATTTTTAGATACACATAGCCATAAAACATAAATAGATCATTTAATTATGTACAAAGTAATGACTAAAAACAGGAAAACCTTATCATACCCTGGGTTGAATCAGTCCAGTCTCTGTAACCATCCAGTGTGTCGAAGCCTGTATATGAACCGTATACAAGACGAATATCCACATAAATTGTATGAACTCCATTCTGTGGTCAGTTAAATCAACTATATAAACAAAAGATCATGTTTTACGGACAAATTCAGTAATATTTCTGGTAGTTTAAAAAGCTTTTAAAACCACAGGAATCTACTACTGAAAACAAACTTCGCGTATATACCTCTTCTTTGCGTACTATTTTACATTTCTATCTATGACAGATCACTAAAAAACTGACATTGACACTTCCTAATTGACAAAAAGTGAACACCACAGAGAAGAAAATAACATAAATCATATTTTAATGCTCATATATATTGAATGGTTCCTAAATTTTAGTCCGGTGAAGCTGTGAAGGCACTAAATAAGGCCAATAGATCGAGAAAAAAAAACTAAAATTTAGATTCATAACAGTTTTAAATATTTCACTTAACATTTTAATAATATAACGGTTTAAAATAGATAGAAACCCAAAAAACAAAGATTCTGTGGTATATAAGATTAATTCATCTAAATGTAAAAAATATTCACCATTCACTGAATAAAAGTGCAATCAGTGTTTATTACTAAGGTTTATTATTTATTGACGGTACGATTTTTTTCTTTAAATGTTTGATAGATTAGAACGACAATTGTTCGAACTGGATATAAAATGCTTTATTGGGAGATATTTTATTTACTGTGTTAATTTTATACAGTCATACAATTTTTTTTTTTTTTTTAATAAATAAATATCATTGTACCTACGTACATATATGCGTGTCCTAAATTCATCGAGAAATTAATTGGTTGTTGACTATAAATAAATATCTTGGTGATTTCTTAACACTTTTTTTAACAAAAAGCTGTCTTCCAAAAAGTGCATCGACACACTCCTTCGTAATGCGCATGTCCTAATAACCTCATTCAATCCACACCTTAGGTCATTTACACGCGATTCGCATTACTATTAAACACAAAATTTATTATCCACAATAGAAGATTTATATCAAATAATAACTTCGTTACCGAGATGCATTTTTACATATTTGTATAGTTTTTTTACCTACATTAACAAAGCTACAGCGATGTTTCGATTTATTGAGCGATAAATGCGTTTGCTAAATGCAAAAATATTAGCGTTAAGTGAAAATTATGTTTAAATGTGTTGTGCTGAAGAGAAAATGGTAAATGACGCACAAGTACAATCGACGCCAAAATTGGAAGAGCACGATGTAAAACGCATAAATAATTGTAATATAAACAATAGTACACGTACATTGGAATATCAGGTAAATGGGTCGAAAATAAGTACGTATGAGTATCTGGTACACACCTAAAATTTAATAGAAGAATAAATATAATTACATAATATATTAAAATATTACCTTTACTTTATATTTACCTTTTAATGTTATATTTTTTATTTACAAGATTCTTACCATAATAATCTGTGATAATGCCCATCTTAAATATGTAATGAAATCTAAATATATAATTTAAATTATAGTATACAACTCCTTTATATATGCGTATATAATAGCCAGATTTTATTATGCAATTATTATTAACTTTATAAATGTTGATTTTCTATTTTTATACGTATATTTTAATAACCATGTCATCGTTGTTTTTAAAGGGACTGCTGTGGCAATGTGGCCTGAGAAAAATATGTTTAACTGCCCTTTGGCTGCCACTTGGTGCTTTAATATTTTGTTACGTGACAGCATCTATTTTCCAAGCAGATGATATACATGAAACACATTGTAAGGTGAGTACCGCGATATCGGGTTAATTAATATTAGTTTATTTGCAGGGGAGTTCTTACTGCGGAATTAACTATAACAATGATAGGGGACCGGACCACCGAGCTACAGAGGCTACGAACCAACGTGTTTAAGCAAAAATTCGTAAAATATTACTCAGAATATCATTTTTTTATTAATAAGGTGTCGTGATTAATTAACTAGTATATGATTCCGGAGTAAGAATTCCAGAATAACGATTCCCTTTAAGAATGGGTACGATACTTGTTGTTGCTACTTACTATCTGTCTTCATTGCGCCCAAATGTTAATTAACCATAAAGGCGAGAACCGCGATATTGCTATAGGATGTTATGAGGTAACAAACCACTAACCAGTAACCAGCAGTAACCAGTAATTGTGGGTGGTAAAGCTACGCTGAAGCTATTACTGGCTTCAGTATGAATGGGTTGGCCCACCCGGAGTAGTACCACCCTCTCACATTAAACCGACGTGAAATAATAGTGCTTGCATTATTGCGTTTCGTTAGGTCAGTTAGAATGCCGGAGACCCACCTCTCCTCACCTTCCCCCGCTACTCCTCCCTTCCTCCTCCCCATCCCTTAACACAGGCCAGCAACGCACTTGCGACTCCCCTGGTGTTGCAAGTGTCTGTGGACGGTGGTAATCTTTTAACTCAAGTTACCTACCTGTTCGTTTGCCTCCTATGATACAAAAAAAAAGCACAGATCCACATCTGCGGTCAAGTGATCTCTGAATAGCTAATTAAAACGAATTTAAAAACGATATCAATCTTAACTGCGGCCACTGACCATCCTTGAGGATTTGCTGGAACATATCATTTGTGGAATATTGGTAACCTCATTTTTCCAAGTAAAATGCATCGACGCAAACACTCCTGCTTTGTGATACATATATTGGACGTTGATGCAATTGATGTTTGGATAGGTTTTGCGATTTCTGGACGAATATTTTCTACACCAAACTGCAAGGCTACAGTTAAAAGTCAGTAATAGTCCGCCAGATACACTTGAAATGCATACATCGAAGCATCTTCGACCATATAACAAACTTTATACTTACAATAAAAAAAATCGTATCTTTAATAGAATTTACAGGTGTAAGTAATTATGTGTGTACTTATATTAGTCGTCTTATAAGCCTCATAATTCCACTTATCATTTAATTTTCAGTAATTCATAAATCTCGCGTAAACTAAATTGGTAAATACTTTTTTGGTAAATACCTTTAGCTTCACATTCGTTGACTCGCAAGCTTTAAAGATTAAATAAATATAAATCGAAAATGTATTTTTACAGGTATACAATGTGGTTCCGTCAATAAGTGCAATTACTGGAATAAGTCCCCAGCGGTATGTCTGGAGGATATGCATTGCGTTTCATTTAGGACCAAGGTTGTTAATAGGATCCCTGTACTATTATTATCATAAAGAACGCACTGCTTTAATCACAGAAGAACAGGTAAATTGCTATCATAATATTGGTATTACTTAATCTCAAGTGTCAAGCCTAGTTTGTTCTATGTTCTGTTTCGTGGTGAGTGTTTTAAAGAATTTTTTAACTTGATTTCGATTGTCATCTTCATTGAGCTCCGGAGCCTCGTTTATCGTTAAACCCTCTATCCCTCCTTAAATTCCCGAAATACTGCTTTAAAAGTATTACTTTGATATGAACAAAAACTGTGGTATGGAGTATATTTTCTTAACTGTGTAGCCGTGGCACCGTTACTCTACTCTTGTATACTGCCGACAACATCTAACCCATCAAATAATACGTATGCCAATGGACCTCTCGGTTGTCGATCTTGCTTTTTGAATTCCATAGTGCGCACTATCAGAAATATTGCTCTCATATAACATGAGTCTTAGTTCCTGGGGGCCTAACCAAGTTGCTTATCGACAATCACTAACGCAAATAGAAAACGAAAAAATGTATGGTGATGACATATCTGAGCGCTATATCACGTGATATAGCGCTCAGATATGTCATCTCCATACATTTTTCAGTTTCTTATTTGCGTCAGCGATTGTCGATAAGCAACTTGGTTAGGCCCCCAGGATCTCTTAAACACGCTTAATATATGAAATCACTAATTCAAATCATAATATAATAACAAATCAATGTTAAAGATCATATTTATCTTGTTTAAAAATATAGTTAACAAAACATTTTAAGAGCTTATTATTTCTTCTAAAGTATCTATTTTCGTTGCTACCTAAAAATAATAAATATTTAAAAATATAAAAATACTTTTCAGACACGAGCACTTGCTTCGAAATTAGGTGAAGCCTGTTACTGGCTTAATTATATAGAGCTATTTGCACTCTCAGGTGTGACGTACATTTCCAATAGAGAAAATTATTGTAAGTACCCATTTTTTTATTTCATTCCACATAATCTATTAAATTGTATATATTATCTTCGTTTTAATAAAAAACTTACGTCTACTACAATTATCAGAGACTATTTGAAGTTGACGATTGTAGAATGTATTTTGGTTTTGTTTACGTTTGTATTTTGTTTGTTTCAGAATATATAATAAGTAGTCCGGTGAAGCTGTTAAGACCTTGCTGGGTCAATAGCGTAGTCATTTCGAAAAAAAAAGAATCTATATTATTGTATTTGCACAATATTTTGAATTTAATATCTTTCTATATTCCTCTATATTTCTTCTGTACGTGTGTATGTCACTGTACACCTCCATAACGACCGATTTTGATGAAATTTTGTGTGCGTAATTCAGTGGATCCGACAGTGGTTTAGATTCAATTGAACCCGGTAGGTGTCGCTGCGGTCAGATAATAGGTTTTTTTTGTCTCGAACTGACTACGCCATTGACCTAGCAAGGTCTTAACAGCTTCACCGGACTACTAAAGCGAGCGCTTAAGGCACTCAGCCGATTATCCGGATAGTAGGTTTTTTATTATCAGGGTGGGCTAACATCCGCGATGACCACTAGTTTAATTATAAAACGCTATAAATAATTGCAATGGTAATGAATATAAGGGAGATATATAAGTTAGTGAGGATAGAAAGAGAGACAGTTACGTTTCGTATTATCAATGAAAACTCATACTAAATTTAATTATTTGTAGAAAATGAATATATTTATATGTACATACATGTATATATTACATATTAAAAAAACGTATATGTATATACAGACATGTAGCTGAATCTAAAGAAGTTATTATTTTTTTTTACTTTATTTTTGGCAATCAATCTTTCAAATTATTATTGCCATTGTCGCATAGTCCATAATATTACAAGTGTCTTGTGATCACTTCAATATTAAGCGTCGTGTGAGCCAATATTCTAACTAGATGGTGGATCCCAAGTTAGAACCTTCCTGGGAGTTTTTGTGGCATCTCAAAATTTCATGCTCCGTGGTATTGTTTTCCATTCACTTCACTTATGCACAATAAACTAACTATATTACGTAAAACACCACCAAATATACAAAATATAGAGTCATAAGATTATGAATAAAACATAAAACACACTACATGACAGACTAAAATCCCGCAAAAACTCCAACTAAAGAAGTTTTACTTTAGTCGTGTCGTGTGGTCTAAAGCAGATTCGTTTCTTTATGTTTCAGTCGTGCACGAGAAGATATTTATATTGTTTATGGTAGCGGCATTATTGCACATGTTATGCCGAGCTCGAGTCGGCTGTATCGGCAGCGATGTTATTGCGCCTGTGAAGACTAATAAGCTCGTGTGGATATTGTTTTACGTGGCGATCGCAGCTACATTGGGCTTAATTATTTTCTTCCTGCGACATCGGTTGTTATGTCGTCCCTTAGGTAAAACCTATAGTCGTTATTAATTTAAGCGAAAAAGAGATATCGTTGTTATGATTTGTTGTTAGTTATTCTGCTGTTGGATATTTTTTTTATTTATCATTGCAATTTGTAATGATTATATGTTATTGAAATGGATTTTCATTATTCGTATCGTGACGTTAAGTACGAACAACGTGAAATTTTCTGACTTCCACAAACTTGTTTTTTTTTTCACGTTACGATAACTATTATAAATGTATCATAATAATGGACAACCGATAATAAACAGCAGTATAATTAGATTGAAATTCTTAGATGTAACAATGACCATCTCTAGTTATGATGCGGAATAACATTTCAAAAACAAAATGTCTACACATTGTAGAAGTAACCCATGATTATTCTATTAGTTAAAGGCTTCTACCCAAGAGAACTATAATAAGAGACAAGGCATAATAACACCAACACATTTCAGTCCTTAACATGCCAGTAATTTTAAACACTAAAATACCTCATAGTGTATATTCCTCGTAGTAGATTTAAGTACCATTAGAATATATCTCCGGCATACGATAAGAGGAAAATGATAGCAGAAATTATTAAATATTAGCTTAAAGATTATAAATTCGGATTATGACGTATATAACATACAAATTAGTCGTTACATTTATAAATAAGCTAAATCCTAATTTAGCCGTTTCTAATACTATACGTTATTTTTGAAGAGCTTCAAATTTTTTACATGTAAAATATGAAGACCGCTAAAAAACATTAAAAACCTTATAGGCAAAATTTGAACTTCGTTCACGGTGTATAAACTAGAAATCTTAAAAAAAATAAACATGTTATATGAATGATTAAAATTGGATTTAACACATTTGGAAATGTAACTATTGAGAATATTAGTAGAGCATAAATAAAAGTACGTACGTAGGTCTAAGTGGGTAATTCTATAGTCTATAACACATATTGTAGCTTGCATTATGACTGGTAGATAATTTTAATTTTCCAAGTGGATATTTAATCAATCCTGCTAACACTTCGTTTTTGATATAAACTTATTAAAGAGCAAGTAAACACGCTAAGCCTAGGGAGGGACTGTGTCTCAAATACATCAGCTGGAACACACATTTATGGAAATGTCAACTATTTTACAACAATAGAGTGGAAACCCGCCTGCCACACTTATAAAATGTCTAACGTCTATGCTATACCAAGCAGATTAACTCCTAAAAACTCTGTGGTGTCATTATTACATAGTATAAACCTACCGCGTCTGTCTGTCTGTTTACGATAAGCTCAAAAATTACTGAACGGATTTTCGTGCGGTTTTCATCAGTAAATAAAGTTATTCATGAGGAAGGTATATAAATTGTCCAGGTTTTTTTTATCAGTGTAGTACAACGTCCGCCGGGCCTGATAGTATTATATAAGTATTCCACCCATTCGGCCTATTACGACTTAACTTTATTTGCATAATAAGTAAAAATAATTTGTTTGCAGCCTTCACATGGTTTTCTGTATGTGAATACATTCTAGCGACAGCCAACATGGCTTTCCATGCAGTCGTTGTTCGCGATTTACCCCATCACCGGCTACAAGTGATCTGCCCCAACAACAAAAAGACGAACTAATTATTAAATACACTCATTTCAAGTGTGATGATGATCTGAAGAATACTTCGAGGGAATGTTTTGGATCCTTATGAATTAAATGAAATTGATATCTAAGTAATTCAAATAGGTTTAGCGGTTTCATTTGTTGAAACGTAGCGCTTGATCACAAGCTAGTGGCAGATTTTCTCTTTAATTTAGTTAGGCAAGCATTAGAAAATAATTCACCATTATGCCCTAGTTTGATAATAATTCAGTGAAATCCCAGACTTATTTTAGTTTTCTAATCCACGGGAAACCTGTGAGCCACCACTGCTTTAATTTATACAGGAGTGATGGCTAATCTTCGTCACAGACATTATATAATAGATCAATCAATCAAAGAAAAAAATCATAAAGAAAATGACATAAAAAGATTAAAAAAAAAAATTATCCAGAATATAATGGACCAATTATCGAGGTGCAGTGTTTAAACTGTATTCATATCAACATATCTTTTGCTCTGTCTTTATATCTAATGATCTACTATTAATCTAAGAACGATATTAAAAATAAAACAAACCGCCCCCTTAATTACATATTTTATAATAACAAAGCGACATAAGAAATGGTATTAATATACGCTTGTAAAGACGAGTTCAGATTATGTGCCAGACGTAATGTGGATATTTCTCTATGAAATAATTCATTGCAAGATTTTGATTAAATTTGATTTAATGATTTGGATGCATACTCGAAAGTTCCGTTTTGAAACCACTATCATATTTCTGCTATTACTTTTTTTTTATAAAATACGTAATCAAGGGGCCAAACCTATACGACTGTAAATAATAATTGATAACATAAAAATTGCATTTATCTACAATAGGTTTCGAAATTATCTATAATCAGCTTCTATTCAAATATACATCTATCTGATGTTATTTTTTATCAAGTGCTTGTTGTTAAACGTGTGTTTGATTTTTTATTTTTTTTCAAATAATTATAAGCCAAATATACTTACCATTGTTGATAAATTGTTTAATGTAAGTAGAGATTTTTTGTTAATGAAAATGTTATGGCGAATAATAAAAAAAAATAAAGCGTATTAAAAATATAATTTCGGTAGAATTTCCTAATAGTCAGATATCCATAGATCATTAGTAAATTTATAACAGTGCATAATTCCTATTTTAGTAATTTAATTATTAGTGTTTAAAAACGTGTTAATTTATTTGCTAACTCGTGCTTTTCGTTCTATTCATAATATAAATTATTATTTAATCTGTATACATAAAGAAAATTATTTATAAGAAAGTTATAATAAATACCCATCTATTATCAAACAACAGATTTAATTAATGCAATTTAAAAATCGATTTGTACCGGCAACTATAGATGTTTTGCTTAGATTTAAATTTAATTTATCATTCGAAAAAGGTACCATCTTCGTACCGCATCTCCTTTTCGTAAGATTATCTTTTTAGGGTTGTACAACTATTGAAAAAAAATAAATACAAAAATATAGCGACTGTTTTTTAATTTACGAACCTACCTATATTCTTATTTTACTACCCGTTTTCCTTAAGCCTGTGGAATATTCTTGATTAATAAGGTATAGATAATAACAATTATTGGTCAGTTATAATTAAATATTAAACCCGAAATCAATATGTGCGTTATTAGATTAATTGCCCCTAGAACTCACTATGTACTTAAATAAAATAAGCCTATAGAAAAGGAACCTCTTAAATGAACCTCATGTTAAATTAGATCGTATTACACAATAATACGAATGTATACAATAACCGAGATATCCAAAAGCTTTCTTTGCATATAAAAATAGTTATTAAGCACCATCTAGTCATAACTATGTTTTCGTTGTTAATGTCGCAGATAGATGGCGTAACTTGTGTTAAAACTTTGATATTATAGAAAGATTCGTTCTGAATCAAATCAAAGATGGCGGCAAGCGGGAGTCGGAGCAGGTATACAGTTTGACATGTATTAGTGTATACGTGTACAAAATTTCACGTTTGACCACTCTACTCACGCACACTCTCAAAGATAACCGGGTGAATGCGGGGCAGGGGGAGTAACGTCCGTGAAGTTGTGTCAGCATATGCGCAAACGAGGTGCGCATTCGTCGCGTGCGTTGTCGGGATTCTTTGTGCCATTCTTCGCATACCAATAAGAGTATATTCTATAAATTTACTCTCAAATTGTTATTTAATCAAAATTCGTCCCTTCATTTCATCTTCAAACTCCATAATAGGTAAGTAAAAATTATTTTTTAAGTGATTTTCATACAAATGAATAAAGATTTTGGTGATTTTTATACGGGAATGTCAACAATGCGATCGCGATCCTGCAATATTTTACATAGTTGTCGTGTTTGCTTCGCTGCTACTTCCGGTCGTTTGGGTGTCGGCATTTCGCGATGTAAACATCATCTAGTTTTAGGATTCTGGTGCGATTAGGCTAGCTATCGGGAATGAAGTGTGCTCAAGGTGCTTTTGTGTTGTTAAATTCGCTTGAGTGTGCTTACTGGGATGGCGCAATTTTCGAAAGACGCGGTATGGTGTCGTTCGCCCGCGATACACTTCAGTCGCGTTTGTGGCTGCATGCGATTTGACGTATTCTGCGCGGAGTGATGACACTTGTCAGCTTACTTTATGAAATGTCAAACGTTTTAGAGGTAACGCGCGTGTGAATGGTAAACAAATCATCAGTGAAATTGATATCGATACTGTGAAATATTTATATCTTAGTGACATGGACTGCTATTATTCTAAGTTTTATCCAAGGCGTGAGTATTTATTAGAAATAATAGAAAACAAACAATAAAATTCCGTAAATAGTTTATTGAGTTCTTAACATTCTTCGCGGTGTTTCCATATTATTCATAATATTTGGTAAACAAATATTTGCATTAATAAAATTCTTAAATTAATAAATGAAATGTTTTTATTAATACCGATTATCAACCTTAAAAATAATTCAAAACATATTATTTAAATTCTTGTTGATATTCTTAACTTTTATTAACACAAGTCCTACTATAACTACATTTTTTTTCTTTTATAAGAATAGAAAAAAACATTTAATTTTATAAAGTAGAAAATGGAATTTATTTAAAGAATATCTTTAGTATATATTCATTTTTAGCCTTCACTTTCTAGTCAATTATAAATTGTTATGGTGATTATTGCACAATAATTCTTATCAACAATCATAATGACTTTTTTTTCTTTTCTATAAAATAATCTGTAGTTTAAAATTAATTCCAAAAAAACAATTTTAGTTTTTTTACCATGTTTCAAATTTTGCAAATATATTTTCAACAAATTTCAACAATATTATAATACCATCTATTGAATCGACTGTCCAAAAGCCTCATCTAGTTCAAGCACACCAGCTTACTAACGATTAGTTACGATATATTTTAAAAACATTATAAGCTATATTAAGATGAACTAGCTTCACATTTTTGGTGAATTAAACTCTTCGTCTTTTTAAACTATGTTTCTATACAAAATGTTTTAAGTGCAACACAAGCAGAAGAACGATTTTCTAGACATAGTGAAACGCTTCACTTACGTTATCTGTCGTGTTCTCGAATAGGTGCCAAGAGTTATTTTGGTCAATACAGTTGATGTTTTTATTGGAAGTCGCCCGACGCGGCCGACGACTCGCGAGTTGAGCGACAAGCAATAAGACGTGTAAAGTGCTGACGCTTCGAGCCCTCACGCGGCGGATCCTCTAATGGCCGTTTCAGGACGATTTATCACGCGTACCATTCTAGGACAATTGAATTTAGAACGTTTACTAGAATCATCATGTTCCCTTCATTGTATAAACTTTGCTAATGTTACCGTTATTTAATCTGTTGTAAAAACAGTGACTTGTAACTTGTGAATATTAACTGTTGCTTGTCCGCTTTGTTAAGCGATAGTTAATGTATCCTATTTGAATATTTAGATGATCATCCAGCCGATTAAGCAGCTTGAAAAGCATATGTTCACATTTATAAGAGATGAGTTTAATCGTTACGTGTTTGCGTGCCTTCTTTATCAATAAGACGATACAAAAAGGTTTATATCAACAGGCGTATTTTTTGTGTTCCTATAATATTCTGTTGTCAATAAATTATAGATTTTTTTAATTATGTAAGTCAAACAATTAACCATATAACTATTACCGTGTAAGTCGCTATTGTAACGAATAACGTAGCGTAACGTATATGGATTATGTTATGTGCTTACTTATTATAAGCTTGATGAGCCATCGAGATGCTATTATTTTAGAAACTTGTACGTTCCTACATGGTTTATCTGAATTTTAATTAGGGTCAAATCCTCTTTAACTAGTTTTGATTGAGAAGGAATCTTGAGTTTTAAATTCGTTTTTGAATAACGCGATATAATTATAACCTGTAACAAGAAGTTATAAAAACATGTGAAATACACACATCGTATTTTGTTTCTAATTCTGAAGCTAATTTGAGATAAAAGTAGAGATTAACTTGAATTCATATTTACTTCTTAATTCACTACATTTGTTTAACACAATCGAAGATTACTTATTGAAAATATGGAACGATCTCTCTCTATCTTACAAATTTATTCTATGAATTTAAGTAGTTAATCAAAATAAATTGATTTAAATATGCAATAAACTGTTCAAAACAACATAAAATCTTGTTATTATAAAAATGCCTTCGGCATTGTACTCTTTCATATGTAGGTACATTTATTTATAAACATTCCATTTTACAATACGCAATGATCGGCATAGGGTTAAATCCTTAATTAATATTTCTATGTAGTTTAGAGCTTACCAATTCTTCGTAATATAATGTATAATCGTCAAGTTGCTATTGTTAGGTTTGCGATAATCGAGTTCATTCCCTTTACATATATAGTACAAGCCTCTGCCCGCGACTTCATTCACGTGGAATAAATATATTCTTCATTTCTAATTTCTAACTCACAGCGGAAGCTTTCTAGAGGATAAAAACGATTTTTAAACATTCTTCATTGGTGCTCCGCTTTTATTGGTCTTAGCGTGACAATATATAGCCTTATAACCATTCTCGATAAATGAGCTATATAACATTGAATTTTTTTTCAAATCGGATCGTTTGTTCCTTGAATTACCCGCTACAACGTCACAAACTCATCAAACTTTAACCTCTTTATAATATTAGTATAGATTAACAGCAATCATGATTGTTATGTTAATAAAAATGTTCTCTTTTTCAATTCAAATCCGAATTACGCATTTGTGAAGTCATAGTCTTAATAATATTTTGTTTATATAATTTCTACCTAATCATCATTATTACTACCTTCTATAAATAATTTAATAACTTCACATATCAGAAATATATTTAACAATAAATATCAAACCATTTCGTATTCGAATAATCTTTCAACATCTATGGATAAATAAAAAAAGGGTGTGTGTACTTTTGTGTACACGCGTTAGAAGTTATACTTTTTTGGCGTAACAAGATAAAAATCTTTTCAAAAATGTTATCTTTCGCCTTATTCTGCGTTTGTAGAAAAAACGACACTAACAATAGAAAAAACGTATTTAATACATTAAAAGTTTTAATACAAAGAAACAAAATGTTGACTATAGCTAACTTCAGGGTGTCGGTTTTTCGTGACGATGTACGCGCGCATCGTAAAAAATTACTCTCATCATTTTTCCCTAACGTTCCCAAAAGAACTATAACTTCAAAAAGTTCAATAAGTTTGCGTAATTTCAAATTCAATCTGAAACCGTTATTTCTTTCGTTATATATAGAATGGTAACCACAATGCGTGGTGAATGACGTCGCTCGGCCAGCCGTGTGACAAAACTATAGACCTCTGCTACCTGCCTCTACCTCTCCTTTATTGACCTGCGAAAGGTTCATTTAATCTCCGAACAATGGCTACGACCACGAAACAAATCCAATCAATATTAAATGTCAGTACCGAGATGTTATTATGTGCTTACAGTAAACATTTTAATAAATATGTGGCTATTTATATACATTCATATTTGATATCCAAATCTTGTGTATATTTTTGTGTCCGACTTCGAAATGAAATCTGTTTATTATCTTAATTTCTTTTTGATATGTAATTATAATTTTATTGATTTTATTTTCAACGTTTATTATAACGTACAATTACAATATAATTGCTGTTTATACTTCTATTTTTATTATTAACTATCACTTCGGTCCCGCGTAAATTGTATCTTGTTCTATTTTGTGTTTTTAATTGTAGTTTTGACAGTATTACTTACCCTTACAATTTTTTTAACGCTTTATGTTACTTATGTTCAATTTTCTCATGGGTACTTGAGTCCTATAAAAAAAATCAGTAAAAACCTCTTCAAAATAGGTGCAGACGTTTCAAAGTTAAATCAGCAGTTAACATAAGATTTTTATTTATTAAGTTTACTACTTTGTTCATATGAAAACGTCTATCATTTTTCACTTAGTGAATTTAATGTTGAAAATTGTAATGACGTGAGACAATAAACAAAAAAATAAATTATTATATCGAAAACCCTTAGGAATTGTTTTTCACACAAATAAAACTTTGGGACAATGTGTTTATACTTATATGGATACTCGCAACCATAAGTGACTTTGTCTTCGATCATAATTAATTATGCCACATATTATTGAGTGTGGACTGTACTTTATACGAATAGAATAACATATAAACTTTATCTTTCTTTTATGGTTGTATCATAGTCATTATGTTTCATATAATTTTGGCTTTTAATACTTATGGTTACGTTGCTGTGTCAGCCTCTATATACAGAAAGAGCATAAGTATTGTCAGGTTTTAACAGTAACAGTCAAATCGCTTGTTCCCAAGTACTCAAACAAAAGTTTCTCAAAAGACTATTCCTTTCCCAAAATATTTCACAATTTATTTTTAATTATACCTGCGTTTATTAAGCCCAATGGATAGAAATGCTACGACTTATATATCTATAACTTATATGTTTCAAAACGTTATATTGAGTTAAATAAATCCTATAGAGTAAAAACTATTTTAAATAAAACTGTTATCAATTTAATCTGTATAAATTCTATTGCCGAATGTATGGACGCACATCACTTATGAACGGCTGCACCTACTTGATTAACTCGTTTTTGTGTTTATAATTATCAATGCAAGGTTTTTACGGGACATAACGTTTCAAATTAGTAAATGAATAGGTGAGACATAAGTCAGTAGGCTCTTCATAATTTTGACAGTTTGGTGTTGTGTTTTTTTGTTGTAATTTTATTTTATTACACGATCGTAATATACAAATAACGTTTGGTCTCATCTTCCTCGTTAGTAGGTACACAGTTGCGAAGCTAGAGCAGCCAATTAGTTTTACATACATTTGTATGGGATGCATTACTTTAAAAAAATTGTATTAATTGTAATCCGCATTTCTAGTGGCAATTTTATTTCATTACACAATCGTATTGTACAAGCAAAATTTGGTCTCATATT
>JACEII010000018.1:4929425-4994273 GCA_014332785.1 Antheraea mylitta
ATCTTCTACAATTAGTTAACCAAGTAGATAAGGAAAAGGTTAAACATTATTGTACGATCGTTAATCAATATCTGTGATCAATCTGATTAAAATTCGAATTAAGCGTGATTAGTGGATAAAGTATACGAGTAGAACTATCTTCCAGATTGATATTAATATTAATTAACTCTATCTATACGTATATACGGATACACTCATCAAAAAACTCTAAGCAACATGTACTAATTTAAATTTTAGGATGGTACTTCACGTTATAACGTTGTATTTTATTTTTAAAATAATATCCTTAGTGTTCTATGATGTAAAAATAACAGCTGTTGTCTTTATAAGTTCTTTTAATAACAGAAATGAACAATATTAGAATATACTGTAGAAACTAAGATACATAAGAATCTAAATTTTTTTTATAAAATGAAATTTCTAAAGAAAATGTATTTATTGTGAAAGAATAGAACAATTTAATACAAAGTATGGTCTCCTCTGCTATTCAGAACTTGTCGGCAACGATTATTCATTGAATTAATGAGACTGTTTATGTCATCTTGCGGTATTCGCTCCCGATGGAACTGTAGCAAATCCTTCAGCTGTTGGGTTGTTGTCGCTCCGTCCAAGTCCTTCAAAACACGTCTCTGGAGCATGCCCCATGCGTGGTCGGTGGGGTTGAGATCTGGCGATTGTGCAGGCCAGGACAATACCCGGATGTACTCCGTTGCAAAGTATTCACTGGTACGCTGAGCTGTATGTAAACGCGCATTGTCATGCATTAACCTAAAATCGGAGCCAAAGGTTTGTGCAAATGGGTAGACATAAGGTCTGAGAATATCCTCGATGTAATTTTCAGCATTCATGTTTCCATTTACAAAAACGAGCTCAGTTCGCCTGTTCTTCATAATACCCGCCCATAACATAAATGTTGAGCCGCTATATGGATGAACTTCCTGAACGCACCTGAGCCTTTCAGTATTTCCGGGCCGACAATACACTCGCACCCTTCTTGTATCAGGTTTAAACCTGAATCGCGACTCATCGAAAAACATAATTTTATCCCATTCTTCCTGGGTCCATGTTATGCGTTCTCTACACCATTCATATCGACGAGCGCGATTCCCGTGACGTATCGGTGGGCACCTGATTGGGCGTCGAACTCGTAGGCCGTACTCGTGCAGTCGATTTCGCACAGTTTGAGGACTTATATCAACACCACTTGAAATTTGTAGCCTCAAACTTATCTCTCGAGCGGTTAACATCGGCTGGCGTCTTGCAGTCAGTTGTATGTACCGGTCTTGCACAGTGGTTGTACTCCTTTTACGGCCTGGATGCTGTTCAGCGGGTTCTCCTGTATTATTGTAGCGCTGCCAAAGACGACAAATAACACTTCTATGAATGCCAAAATGTAGAGATACCTGAGATTGATTACTTCCCGCTTGCAACATCCCTACAGCTCTTTGCATTTCATCTGCCATCAAATGACGTCGCTTCATGACATAAAGAATATCTAACAATTCAATTTTATCGCTAACTTTATTTAAATGGTTGGTAAAATTATAAAATCAAGACTAAACGTAGTAATTAAAACGCACTTAAATTCAAACAAATTCGCAGTCATTTGTATTTGATGAAAAAAAAAAATTACCAAATTTTTATTTTACAACCAGCCAGTATGTCATCAATAACAAAAAAGTTTACTTACCTACGTACTTTGTTTGAGTAAATACTTAGAAATTAATTAATATAAATGGTAAAATTTGTAATATCACGCATGTTGCTTAGACTTTTTTGATGTGTGTATAAATATGGATGTTGGCACATTTGACATCGATACCATTTGATTAGTGTTAATTTCATAAAGACGGTTTTTATGCATTTTATTATGACCTCGACGAAGTCGTAGGCTATTGCTAGTAAATAAAAAGAGGAAATATGAAGGCGTTTTCAAAGAGTTACCACATACAAAACGCTAAGCTGTTGGCAATTTTGATAAATTAATCTGATTTAAAAATAAACACGTATCAGTTTACATATCACCGTATTTTTGTTATGAAGAGTTTTAGGAAATTTTCAGTTAAACAAGTTTGTTTTATGTAAATGGTCATTCGCATTGTACCTACCAATGAGACGTATCGGTAACAAATTGGCGAACCAGACAAACCAGTTTCATATGATAGCTGTTCCCTGACTCATTTGATTTTGCTACATTAAGGTGATTTTTTTTGAATTTTTCGTCGGTTTAAAGTTTTATATTCCACCTACACTGTTCTCAATATATATGTAAGATATATTATTGTTATATTTAAAGAATATTAATTGGTCACTAAAATCGGAAAGTTCTTTAAGAAGACATATAGGGACAAACAGAAATCACTAGGAGTCAATAGTAAGTTTCAATACGCTTAAAAAAGATATACAAATTATGTTATTACTTTTTAGTCTTTTGGAAACAGCACTTTTTTCTGGATAAAAGATGAACTATGTGCTTTCCTGTACCTCTTGACAACGTGAATGCAAAATTTCATGTTAATGTTGTTCAGTTAAGGCATGGCAGTATAATAAATAAACTCATATTCGATCCTATACTGATACCCTCACTATTTTTTACTAATATTATAAACTATGAACGTAAGTTTGTTTGTTTCTCTTTCAAAACTTAATCGATCATGTTGAAATTTTGCATGTCAGGAGTACAGAAAAGGACATGGAATACCTTTAATCTAAGCCTACATAATGTGTCCGAAGCCGCATGCAAAATCTAATGATACCAAAAATGTAACTTTTTCGTAAGGTTTTTATACACGACGGTATCATTACCGGCTTATACAGGGCGATGATTAGTTTTTTATAGCGCATTGATAGGAGGAAGGTTATATGCTATATATCATCACGCTAAGACCAATAGAAGCGGAGCACCAATGAAGAATGTTTTAAAATCGCGTTTGTTTTCTCTTGAGAGCTTCCGTTGCGTGTTAGCTTTAGCCCAAAGTAACTATTCCACGCGATCGAAGTCGCAGGCAGAGGCTATTTAGTAATATTTGTATCAGGCAAATCATAAATATAAATCGGTGTGTTGGATTCATTAACTTAGTTTAACTCATTGTTTACTTAGCCTGTAACAAGGAAATACGAAAATGATTAGCTAGTTAAAGTAATCTAATTAATCAGAATAATTAATAAAAACAAATGTTTAATTTACAACAGTAAGAACTATAATTTTATGTGATGTCATTCAATTTGAACCTTATCATAAACAATGTTTATCTCATAATATTTATTAGTCAGCGAATCAACTTATTTACGCAGAATTGTAATATTATCATATTGCTAAAGCCGAGATAATCTATAAATTAGATATAAACAATATTAATTTGTTTAATTGTATTTGTTCTGATGCTTGCTGGAAATTTAATTTTTATTTAATAGTTACGACAAGGCGTAAATAATTTTAATCAAAAATAAAACTTTGGACAAAGTTATGGTAATGAACCAATTAGTAGAAGAATACAAGATAATATACATGTTTTATGTCATGTACTACATTGTTGCTTACTTCATTATCTTTTGTTTCATATAACTGTGTAATTAATAAAATAACTTAATATTTTTAACAATCGCGGTCGGCTGTGATCTTTTATCTATTTTAAGCGGAAGATGTGAAAAGATAACCCATTGTCTACAGACAAATTTATAATAATGTATTAAATATTTATTAAGTTTTTGACCTGTCATGTTAAATAAACTTAAAAAAGTAGTGATAGTTAAAATTTAAAAAGTTTTAATTATGATTCAACGGCAAGTTGTTATAATATTTATTGTTTAAGTAGTGTCGAATATTGATTTCGTATTTATAGTTACTAAGAATAACCCTTGATCTTAATCACTACATATTATAAAACCAAATCCCCTGATTTGTCTGATTTTATGCGGTTTTCACCAGATGATATTTTTTTTTTTTTTTTTTTTGTTATTGAAGCACGACAAAATGACTGAACTGTGCCTGATGTTAAGCATAGTACAATCCAAAAACATCGGCAACCACCGATAGACAGATTATCCATCGCCGGTTGCCGCTGTCATGTCGGCCATAATGACGAAAGTCATCCGGTACTGGATATGCACAGGCTGATCCCGAAACGCGACACGCAGAAGGCTTTTTCGCCATATACATGGTGATTGCGACCCAGTCGGGCTGTAAATCCCTACCACCCCGCTATCGCCATTGCCTCGTTCGTTGATCAGCAGGGTGCACCACGTGCAGGTGAGGTTGGCTTGGGTGTCTCAAGTCTTAAGATGTTACTCGACACCCCTTACACCCCTCACTCGACACCCCTTACACACCTTGATATAGTGATTCATGAAGAAGGTTTAGGTATATCATTTGTCAAGGTTTATTGTTAGGGCGGGATAATGTCCGCCGGATCCGCTAGTAGGATACAAATTTACTAAACTAGGTATAACACGTAGTGTATGATCTGTAGACAATCAAAAGAGACAAAGTAGAAAGGCAATTAAAAAAAGAGATAAAAGTTGCAAAAAATAACTTTTGTTCAATGTTTTTCTGATTGCGATATTTATAGGTCAGCACTATTTTGCGGCTTTTATACGACAACTGTTAGAATAAACCAGGGATTGCAACCGTGTTAAACAACAATATCATTAATTACATAATATAAAACAACCACTGCCACGTTTTTTTTTTTTTTTTTCGAAATGTCTACGCTATTGACCCAGCAAGGTCTTAACAGCTTCACCGGACTACTAAGGCGAGCGCTTAAGGCACTCAGCCGATTTTATTATGGCAACCAGCTCAAGGGTGCACGGCACACCTCGGCTTGGCTGTTGCCTGTTGCATGCAGAATCGCGACCTATCTTAGCTAACCTAGCTAACTATTCATGTGTATGAGTTGTTGAAACGTATATGTGTACCAAGCATACACGCCTCAACAACTCCTCCATATATTTATTATCGGAAAATTGAGAGTTTTTCAGTTCGATAAGGGGAAAAAAAGTAAACCCTTCCACTTTCATGTGTAAGCGTGTAGCATGCACGTATGTGGGGGTGATCGTGTAGTGTTGTAGCAGTGATGTATATTTGTGTGTCACCGTATCGCGCAAGCAACGCACTCAAGGGCTCCCTACCGAGGGATCGAACCTAGGCTTGAGCCGCTGCCGTGGGAGGCCTAATCGGGTGTGCAGGAGCTAAAATTAACCCCCAGACCACGGCGGCGTGATCTGTGGTTACGCAGGCGTGGGCGTGAGCACGCTCTGTTTCGAGGGACAGGACCACTGCCACGTCTGGCTGTCTATCTGTTCGCGATAAACTCAAAAACTACTGAACAGATTTTCATGCTGTTTTCACCACTAGTTAAAGTGATTCTCGTGGTAGGTTTGTGAGTATATTTTGTGAAAGTTTTTTTATCACGGCGGGACAACGTCCGTCTAGCCCGCTAGTAGTAATACATAATCAGTTACAGTAAAATAGTACAAAAAATCATAAGAAAGATATGTGAACTTCTATAGCGTTCTGTTGAACATTGTTCGCGTTTATCGATTCTAGATATACCAACAACCATTTTTTCTGTTTATATAGAAATACGAAATATCATTTCAATAAATTAATACAAAAATTATACATGATTTGTTTCGTGCACTATGGGATTTCTTATTAGCTATTTCATAGGATCTTATTTTTATTTATCTGAGGATAGTAAAAGTACTGCTATGTATCTGATTTGTAAACACAGTGCACTCCAGGTGACCTCGATAGATCTACAATCCATGGGCAGTCGCCGCTGTCACGCCGGCTTGCAAGGTTTCTCGTCGGATGGATGTTCCTGGCTGATTATGAAATGTGACAAATGAAAGCAGTCCTTATTGCTTACGTTATTTAAGAAACGCTTATGTAATATTTTGTTCTTTTAAATACAGATGAAGCAATGATATTCAGTAGATTACTAGAACGCACCTATGACGACAGATTTTCAGTTTGGGTTTGGTAGCTACCCAGTTGGCCTTAGAAAAGGACCTACCACTATGCTATGGTAATATGGCTACATCGTAACATTTGCAAGGATTTAAAACTACATCTATGATCGTGGTGTTTGAACACGCTAACCACTAAGCATGTCTTAGGTTAGTGGACCGCTTAGACGTCTCACATTCAGGGTGCAGTTGATATATATCTAATAATCAAGTAAGGTGACAGGTTATTTGTATCGGCGGCTGAAGCGTTACCACAATGCACACAATTACGGTGCATTAAAAATGTTTGTTGTTTACACACGGAAGAAGTGAACTCTTTAAAAATAAACCGAGAAAGACGTATGTCTCACTGTTCTCCATTATCCGAAGACAAGTGAGACACTGCTCTCCCTTTACTTGACACAGTGTTAACCCCCAAAATTTTGGTCACACGAAAATATTGCGGATTAGAATTTAAAAACCCTTCCATAAGAAGATCCACTTTAAAAGCATGTTCCAAAATGTAAACACTAAATATTCATAAAGCAAACATCGTCTAGAGTATTAATGAAAAACTTGTTACACGCTTTTAACATTGCTTAAATGAAATTACATCCCAGTTAATCCCAGTTTACAAATAATTTTCTCGATTGAGTGCGCGCTACACATATTGCAGGTAGAATTCGATTTGAAGCTCACTTTGAATTCAGTTGTTAAACTATCGTTATAGTGGAAATTGTTTGAGGCATCCGCCCGGGACGAGTCGGTCTTGCTGGTTTAATTAAACTTGTTACTCATACGTATTATTTCACAATTCGAACTGCACAGTTCACTTTGTATGACTGCTTCTGATATTGGACCCTTTTGTTAACCGATCGAATTTTTAATATAGAGCTATTCTGCAATTTCGCATACGTACGTCATACTGTTTCTGACAATCGCCAATCGTGAAATTGAACGTAGGCGATTAATATTTCACGTAGCTAGCTCATTAGTATGGATTATGTGTCTGCTTTGGATTCTCAGAAACCGAATGACGGTTTATTAATAGTGGATCGAGTAAAAATGAAATTGTTTATAGGTACGCGTCTATTTAAGTTTTGATGTTCGTGTTTTTAAATCATGTTTTGATTGATACATGAGTTACAAGTTTACCATAGCTACTTAACTAGGGGTTATAGTATTACGTGACAGTGAATTTTCAATGATAGTCGTAACTAGAAGTCTTTTTTTTTTTCTCGAACTGACTACGCTATTGACCTAGCAAGGTCTTAACAGCTTCACCGGACTACCTAACTAGAAGTCTTGCCCCATTGCATTGAATTAAAATCATATGCCACTTCTAAGTAAACTTAACAAAGCAACGTCTATGTCTCTTTCATATAACTAAAGTTTTTCTACAAGTAGGTCTATAGAGAAGAGTACTTATTACACATTTTATAACCAATATTTAATTATACTTGTGATCGTCTAGTGGTCGAGATTCGACCGTAATTCATGTTGACATTTCATAAGAACAAATAGAATAATAATTATTTCAGTGGTTCGTTAAATTTATTAAAGTTAAATTATTTTCAATTAATTATTAATATATAATATGAATTTAAATATTATATTACTATAAAATTAACCTACAATTTGACCAGTTGATTATAAAGGAAATATGAGGCATGCAACGTCAATCATGTTAAAAACATTGGAACGTAAGAGTAAAATGACAGATGTCAAAATGTCTTTTCCATTTACATGTGTGTATATGTTGTGTAAAATTCAAGCAGTAGTAATGTATATTTTAATTATTTTAATATGCTTGTAATGCATTTTATATAAAAATATAGCTTTCTGCACTTCTCCATATAAACTATGCCAAGTTTCACATTCATCCGTTCGCGCAATTCGCTTGAAAAGGTGTACAATCATCAATCACAAACATCACGTATTAATATGTAAGATCTGCTATCAGTTTAATTACGGAGCGGGATTCAGATGGACATAAATACAATCACGTTATCATGAATGCAACTTTTTCAAACAAAGTTTTACTGAATCAATCGTTGCGAATGTAAAAAGTTTCGATAAATGTTCATTTGTGAACTGCCCCAACTTCAATGGAAACATTGTACGGAACACGACAGACGTTGGAGTGGACAATTAGAACTTTTAATGTCGCTTCATTAGTGACGAACGACTCAGAACCACCCGAAGCAAATATCGGAGAGAAATGCAGCAAACAAAAATAAGCTTGGGCAACTAATCTCGAACTTATTTTAAAACTTCCTGGTTATGCTAACGACAGCATGGGAATAGCATTCACTGGAGTGCCAATAGAGATGTAGAAATATTTTGGAAACTATTCGAAAGTTTGAAACCAGTGAAAATTCGCTGAAATATGTATATAAAACTTAGCTGTATTATTATTTCTCTACTTCTTCTACCTAAACTTGTATTATTCTAAATGTTGAGATCGTTATTTATTTTAAAAGCCAGTATGATCACGAAAATGATGTTAAACTCTTTTGTATCTGCATTTTTCTGAAATACCTGTTGCCGTAATGTTGCGGCATATTAAAATAATTAGACGGGAAGTATATATAACTCTGCAATTATAATTATTATTCCCTATAATCATTATCAATGGTATTCTTAGAAATTGTAAAATATAATAATCACAAAAATCTAATTTCATTTATTCTCAACCGATTGTAATCATCTTGAACGCGGGAAAATATTTGATTCCGACATCTGTAGTTTTTAACAACAAAAAAAACATAAATAATAGTTTTAATAATCGTTAAAATATAATTACAAAAAATATGTCTGTCCATAATTAATAACATAACAATAATATTATACGTTTTTTTTTTTTTCGAAATGTCTTCTACGCTATTGACCCGGCAAGGTCTTAACAGCTTCACCGGACTACTAAGGCGAGCGCTTAAGGCACTCAGCCGATTTTATTTTGGCAACCAGCTCAAGGGTGCACGGCACACCTCGGCTTGACTGTTGCCTGTTGCATGCAAAATCGCGACCTATCTTAGCTAACTTTTCATATATGTATGAGTTGTTGAAACGTATATGTGTACCAAGCATATACGCCTCAACAACTCCTCCATATATTTATTATCGGAAAATTGAGAGTTTTTCAGTTCGATAAGGGAAAAAGTAAACCCTTCCACTTTCATGTGTAAGCGTGTCGGGCGTGCACGTGTGTGTGGGTGATCGTGTAGTGTTGTAGCAGTGATGTATATTTGTGTGTCACCGTATCGCGCAAGCAACGCACTCAAGGGCTCCCTACCGAGGGATCGAACCTAGGCTTGAGCCGCTGCCGTGGGAGGCCTAATAGGGTGTGCGGGAGCGAAATTAACCCCCAGACCACGGCGGCGTGATCTGTGGTTACGCGAGCGTGGGCGTGAGCACGCTCTGTTTCGAGAGACAGGCTGGTACTGATCGTTCGCTGACGTGATTAAATCGGGAGGGTCGGTAAAAATGCATTGCGGACGTCTTTTATAACGCGCAGTGTTAGGTACGGGTTCATAGTTTGCGGCGGATACCACTAACGGATTGGGATGATTCGCGGCTTTTTCAAAATAACTAATCGTAAGTGATTTTACGTACGCCCAGATAGAAGGGATCTCTAGGTCTCTGTGGAGATCGACTCTACGAATGTACCACGGAGCACCGGTCACTTTACGTAAAATTATTATACGTCGAAAAGTCAAGGCAGTCATAAGAACTGCTGACAAGTAAAAACTCAAAATAATGGAATAATTGTGTTCCATTTTTAAATTTTAAATCGATACAATTATAGTGTGAATTATTTAAATTTAATAATTTGTACATTTAAATTATTTACATTAGTTTGGTTTTCTATTGGCACTCCGAACAACTATATATAGATATGTATATCTATACTAATATATATAATAAAGAGGTAAAGTTTGTGACGTTGTGAGTTTGTGATGTTGTAGGGGGTAATCTCAGGAATTACTGGTCCGATTTAAAAAATTCTTTCAGTGTTATATAGTTCATTTATCGAGAATGGTTATAGGCTATATATCATTACACTAAAACCAATAGGCGGAGCACCAATAAAGAAAGTCTCAAAATCGGGGTTGTTTTCCTTGGAAGCTTCGATACATGTTAGCGTTAGCCCAAAGTAACTATTCCACGCGAACGAAGTCGCGGGCAGAGACTAGTACATTTATATACAGTTTATTAATTAATGAAAGGTATGAAGGGCTGCAAAAGCTTAATACAAAATATCAAAATTACATTTACACAGTCTGCTATATTATGCGTCGCTAGTCTTGCTCAAGCGCAATACGTCATAAGCATATCAAAGCCATCGGTGATGCGAAAAATATAAGTTTCCCTCTACCAACAAACGCTCAACGCAGCTAATGAATTATCTGCTTCGACAACAATACGAAATCACGGTGGTCATCTCACTCCACCCCCTCTTGCGGGGGCGGACGAGGGAACTTGACAAGGCGATGCCTTTTAAAGTAGTGCTTCCTTCGAGGCCCGTTAAAACGGGTCTGTCGTTGGGTTGCTATCTTAGCTATTGGTGACGTCTGTGCATAGCATCGATGCGTGCCACCATTGCTCTGGCGGCATCCTGGGCATCCTGGCTTCCCATTTTTGCAATTTCAGAGTTGATCTGAAATTTGCATATTTTAAGGAACTCTTCGTACTGAGGCTTGATAATGGGTTCATTGGGTTCCTCCTCGGTGTCGCTCGGTTGCCGGGTGTCTAGCGGCTCCGTGGGGGTAACATTTTTCGTGCTTTTACACGGGGGCGACTTTCTGCCGCTTCTCGGTCTGGGGTCATTGGCGGGAGCCATCAGGCTGGCCGCAGCTGTCTCCTCAACTGTATTATGTTGAGCTAAAGGCGCTGTCTTGTGCCCGGCGTCACCCAATACGAAAATAATTACGGCATACTAAAAGCATGCGAAGATGCTGGCACAACTAGTATACATATAAAGTTCATACCATGTGAAATGAATACCACTAAAACGGACTGCAGTCCGGTGAAGTTTCCTTGCTAGGTCAATAGCGTAGTTAGTTCGAAAAAAAAAAACATTATAAAGGCAAGTGATTTGATATGTGCTCTATTGCTTCCAGTGACAACTCTGTAACTAGGAAAATGAAATACTTAAAGGTACACATTAACTTGGTCATTATTGTACTGAATACCATTGCGATTTACGTTGGCTACTTATACGTACTTTGTCCGTTTAGCTTCTATTTTATTATTTATTAACTATCGTGCATTTATCGCAGTCGACATTTCTAAAGCTATACTTGTAATAGCGTGACTGGTATTACAAATTATTACAAAGTTGGAAGCCTACAAGATATCCTTTTTGAAATATATGATTAAAATGATTTAGTAGAAAAGTTGTTACATAGATATTCAGGAGTTGAATTTGTAAGATTAAAAACCTATACTAAGCTAATAATTATATGGCTTGTGACAAAATAGTCTTTCGAAACTTCCACGCAAATTTGTACATAAAATATTCATGTGTCTTTTGCCTATCCGTGCTAATCTCTGAAACGTTTTAACGGATTTTGACGTGTTTTGTACAAACAGATAAAGGAACTTACTTAGTATGATCTACACTACATATAATTAGCTTTTCGATAGGAACTAAATAAAAGTAATATAATTCAGTGGGTAAAAGTGTTAACGGAGTTAGCCAAGCACCGGTTGTTGCGTTCTGACATCTGTACTTAATAGCTAGCTCCTCGTCTTTTAACATCACAAGAGATTACGGTCTTACGCTAAAACGTATAATGAAGAATAAAATCGTAATAAAACAATAAGATGGGATTAATCCATAGAAAATAAATATCTCCCATGAAACAACACAAGCCTTTTTCACGATATTGAAACCGCAGACATCAGCTAGTGCTTAATATAATATGTCGTTATCATTACTAATTACTATTACTATGTATTATTTAAAAAAAAATCTGCTGCGTCTGTCTGTCTGTTAACGATAAACTAATAAACTACTGAATAAGTTTTCATGCAGTTATCACCAGTAGATAATATGATTCATGAGGATGGTTTGATTATATAATTTATCAAGGTTTTTGTTATTAATAGGGCAGGACAACGTCCGCCGGGCCCGCTAGTTGTATGCACAATAAATACTAAATTATTTGGATTTTGAATGTGTTATGCCGGTATAATTATTGTTCGAATTAATACAAATTTATTATTTGTATAACAATAAAAGTAATGCGTACGAAAATATACGTATATGAATTAGGAGTTGTTAAATATATTTAATTTATTCAGTTACGTTTACATCGTTATGATTAATAAGTCATTTGAAACAAAACTTCAGAAAGCAGTATTCAAATTTAACGATTAAAATCTGTTTAAAATGTAAATTAATTTAGCGAAAATTGACTAAAAACCGGTCATATAATATTCATCATGATGTTTTGTGATTTGTATTCAACAAACAGAGAAGCGTTTAGCTACCGCTCTCGACTCCGAAGATTGATGTAGCGCCGTTCCTGCTACAGGGAACCAGCACGGCTGTCGCGCGATAAATTAAAACCGACTCACATTAGAAGCGCTATAATAAAACTCACTATCATCCTGCTCCTTCGTAACTGGATTCCTATGCGAGACAAGGATAAAAACAGCGACGATAGCTGAGAATCGCTTTTTTTGTTATTCCACGACGAGACTAACCGTTAGCGGTAACTTTGTTTCTAAAATGATGACCCTAGTCGGGATTGTTCATTGAAAAGTTACTTCTTGCGAGTTATTTTACAAAGGGTCATTATGTAGACTCAATTTAATTTGTCATACTTATAATGTATATTGCTGTTTGTCAATATTTATTACAACGAAAGGAAATATTCTTGCTGTGTCTCAAGCCCTCGTTAAAACACCTTAACAGAGGAGTATTTCTTACTTATTTGGGTTAAAAATTATATGTAGCAACAACTATGCGAGTGAAGCTATCTGGCCAGATTACTCGGTCGGCCATCGCGTATCTGTAATCGGTAAATGGTTACTTTAAGTCTCGATATGCGAAGTATTCCACGTGGAATGCCACCGTCGTCGTGTTGTACTTATATGTGCTCGACGGACTGAATTTTTTCTTATCGCCCAATGCATTTTCTGCAAGTTCCAATGTGAGCGACATGTTCATAGCTACACACTCATATACAGTCGCTGTTTTGCTTCTTTTGCGTTTTTTATAATCGGCCACACACTGGATAATTAATTTCGTGGTATTCGCAGCTTACCTATATGAATATAATATTGTTTTATTGCATTTATTAAGAAATTTACATCAGTTTTTACATTTGTTTATGGACGTAAATGTTCTAATGTAAGATAAACGAAATGTTAACAAATCTAATTATTTTTCATTAACATTTGATTCCCGTCGAGTGTAGATATTAAGCTCGGCAGTAATAACCCGCTCGGCTCCAGCCATCCATCACGAGCGCTGCAATCGTCCCGCTGTCAGTCTATTCCGGGACGTTCCGTTTTCGCTAATGATTCCTCGCCGCCGTGAGATCATGCGACATTTACAAAAGCCGATTGCGCCAACGATTTGTACGACAAAACGCATCGCTTCATCTCCATTCTCTCGTTTTTCATTTTCCACCCGTAAACGTACCTACATAGTTGCAGTTTTAACAGAGCGGGCTTTATCGTATTTCTTTTTAAAGCGGCACGTATTTCGCGGCGCGTTCCACACGAGAGAGTTTATAATTTATTTGTGTCGCAGTTTTCTGGCGACAATTTTCCCACAGGGGCGGTGTCTCAAACGAGCCGCGCTCGCCCTTTATGTTGGTTATTTTTTTGTGAAGGCACAAAATGCCCCGGTGGAAAACATTCAGTGATAACTGGTAACAATCGCAGCCGCCCGGATGGTCCCTCTCATTCCTCGCATAACTCGGTGGACCTCGTCCGATGCTTTTTCATCTAGCAACGCGACAGTCGACGTTTACGAAGCGATGTCGAGACTTGCTCTATGATTTTAATCTTAATGAATAATTAGAAAGTTTAAAAACAAATCTTTAACATATGTAGGTGGTGTAGTTTTTTTAGAGATGTCCAATATCTTACATGATTATATATACAAAACTAATATTCCTTTTATGTATAAAAGGAAACGATAAAAATATAATTACTAAAGGTAGCGTTATTTAAAAGCTATATTTTATTTTATTTAAATGTGCATTTTGCTCGTCTGTATCATGTAATAGCGGAAATATTAGATCATGCGATCTTGTCGTATTATAATCAGGTGCCAATATGCATATCTCATAATCACGATACAAAAAAGTCACACTTCAATAATTAAAGATGAATGTTAAGATATTTATGTTATTTCTTCATTCCACATTTTCTTACATCGGAAAACTGAAGAGTTGACTTTGATTTTTCCGTATACAAATGTTTTTGTAATTGACGTGATCGAAGCAGTTACACGTACTCTATATAAAATAGGATGTAACAGTGTAAAAACACAGTTGACTAAAAAAAAATGTAGGTTCTAGTTCTAGGCTTAGCTAATCTAGTTTTGGATTAACTAGTTCCACGTAGCAACGGGAACATATCTTTGACGCGCGTCGTCAGAACTCAAGCGACACTCGACGGGTTTTATAGAAACAGAACGCTTCATGCCTTGCTCCAGTACAACTTTTTATTAACCTCCTATTGTTTCTTAATCGCCGCTCTAGATATGGTTTCACGATAAGTTTCCGTTAAAAGCATAATGTTGAGTAAAGTAATGCGCTGAATGCGCCGAGGTTAATGTCGGTAGTTTTTATCGTCCGAAAAGCTCGGCCGTCAGATCTAATGCCCGATTTGTTATCGCTCCATTCGATCACCATCCCACTGACATCACTACGCCATCGAGGGGCAGATGATGTCGATTTTTCAATAACTAAACCAGTTTTACTGATGTGTAAATGAAACGCTCCCCGTATATTTTTCATTAGGGATATATTTGGTATACTTTCGACGTAACGTTAGCCCGGTGAAGCTGTTAAGACCTTGCTGGGTCAACAGCGTAGTTAGATCGAAAAAAAAAAAAAACGACGTAACGTATGTAAGTACGCGACTTGGAAAGTTAATCTTTTGAAAAGACTGTCGTAAGCGTCAATTTGTCTTAACTTTTAAACGTTTTAGGCTATTCAGCGAAGGTAGAATGACACAGCTGCCGCACAAATCTCACGCTAGATATATCGTTGTTCCAGTTAGCTGACAATAAATCGTATGTTTAGTGACGCGCTGACTTGTATAATTAACAATAGCGGTATTATACGCGATTTCCAAACTGAGCGTCGCAACGCAGATCGTTTGTCACGACGCAAATTGCTATTTATGAGGATTATCTATAAATAAATACAGTAAATCGTTACGTGCGACATGGCTTTGTATAGACCTTTATTAGGTAACCTTTACACTAATTATACCAACACTTAATAGATACCTATTCTACCATAGGCGGTCAAATGACCCGAAATGTATGTTTCCTACTTAAATGTATGAAAAGGATGTTACAAAGAAAATAAAAAAAATATCATAATTAAACAAAATAGCATATTGACAATTTCTATAACAAACGCAAAAAATAAGATTTTTTTATTCATCGCATTTTTTACATATAAGTGTGTCCATCATACATTTACCGCAAATATATTTTTTACATTTAGAACAAATTTTGTGGGTTTTATTTTCTTTACAGTATCCTATTTGACACCTCTTGCGTTGATTAGCATCTGTAGTAGACTTAGGCAATGTTTTTTCTTTCTTTTTGTCCACGGGCTTTACATCTTTGCTACCTTTTCTTACACTAAAAATCTACTTTCAATCTAAAATTTTGATATTTTCTTGAAATTATTCTCAGGTATTTTGACTGAACTACTTACTTTACGCAACAGTCTTTGCAAAAATGTGCAGCTTACCAAATGACCCGACGGTATACAGCAGGCATTACTCAACATTAACAAAATAAATATAAAAATGGTGTAAGACCTGTAGATTAATTTGTAAGAAAACGTCATAAAATCAGATTTGCATAAGTAATAAGATTATACCTGAATTTTCAATGATAAAGTTCAAAATGGGTCATTTGACCCGTTATGGTATTATTAGTGTTAATTAGTCAATTAAAGGGCAATTTATTTCAAGCAGCAAGATATAGTATTCTATTATTAGCTTTAGACAAAACACTATAACATTATTCAAAATACATAAATTCGCATACACTGAGTTGCTTGCGGTGCTTTGCTCTTTCACCCGCAAACATAACAGCTCGTAAATAAACCTTTGCTATTTAGCTAACAATCGAGCTTCGATGGGCATTTGGTCAGATTCCGAGGCAAGCAGTCGTGGCAGGCACGTGTGCTCGCCTCCGCATGCCTCCGACAGAATATGCGGCACTAGCAACGTGGATTTTGGCCCCTATGCCGAATATTCCATACACATTGGACGCAAATAATGTTCGAGAATAATCTATCTATTGTCCATTACAATTTGATGTTCATATATACGTACGTAATACGGATAATGTTACTAAAGTCTTGTATTGGTAATAATTAATAGTGATCTATGATTTGGTACTCGTGAGTTGGAAAGTGTCTAACGACATCTAAGTAAATATTCTGCTTGAATTACATTATCGCCGAAATAATTTCTAAAAAACATTATGGAAGAAAACAATACTTTTTTTATGAGTTTGCCGATTTACGTAAACGTGGTACAATTTATAATGATTTTACAAATTATTGCAGTGTACAGTTTAACCCTAATACTTTGTTATTTGTGCAAAAAATAATTTGCAAATATGATTTATTTCTATTCTAAATATTGACAATTCTTATTACTCATTATTTACTTATTACTTATTAAGGTAATGACCAATAAAATAATTTTGAACACGACTGTACCCATTTGTAGCGTATACGTTATAATTACATTCTGTGGTCGCCAGTAGCGTTTGGTTAATCAGGGAAATTGGTGAATCTATACATAAATTATGGGTACTTCAAACACATATTGTTGTTGAAGTTGGAGTATTTACCAGAATCCTAAGATATAATATTAACGGCGATTGAATCATTCCCAACAGCTTTATCTCTTATCAGCTGTTTGTATTACCGGAGATAAATATTGAACTAAAGTTCTCTAGGACTAGACTATCTGTTTAAATTGTACCCGTGCAAGGAGCAGAACACACTGGTAAACTTATCAACAAAGACTTGACGAAGTAACTATAATTATAAACTTTGTTCTCTAATTGGCGTTGCATTATCATTTGCCAATGTCAATGTTTTATTTGTATGAAACTATTATGTATTGAGAATCAAATTCGATGTTATTTTAAATACATATATTCAACTGAGTCTAGTCCCGTTATAGTGGCTGCTTTTAATAAGAATGAGGCTTCCTGAAATTCACATAATATTGTAATAATAATATCTAATTTACTTATGTGCAATACCCATTTTCGTCACATAATGCCACCTACATATTTCATAGAATTTGGGATATTATTAAGACGTCTCTCTTACAAGATGTCAAGTCCTTTAGCGCGGGAGAATTTACAAAAACAATTTAAAAAAAGTCTACAATTAAAAAAAAATCCCAGACATTTTTATATTTCTTTTATATCATATAGGAGGCAAACAAATAGACAGGTCACTTGTTGTTAAGTGTTCACTGCCGTCCATAGACACTAGCAACCCCAGAGGAGTCGCAAGTGCGTTACTAGCCTGTGTTTGGGGGAATGGAGAGAAAGGGAGAAGGGTTAGAGAAGATGGGCCTTCGGCGTTCTCACTGACCAAACGAAACGCAACAATGCAAGCATTGTTCCTTCACGTGCGTTTTCTGTGAGAGGGTGGTGCTACCCCGGACGAGCCGACTCATTCATGTTGAAGCCAATAATAGCTTCAGCGTGGCTCTTTCACCTACACGGACTCAGAATAATCAATTGTTGGTCACAATGAAGTTATCATGGCTTAATTGGTAGCGTGTTCGGTCACCGCGTTAATGGACGTAGGCTCGAATCCTAGCAACTGAGTCAGGGCTTTCGCTGAAGGAAGACATCGTGGTGCAACCATAGCATGGTGGACAAAATATATACCAAAATCTTCCTCATGAATCACTTTCTCTACCGGTGAAGACCGCATTAAAATCCGTTGGGTAGTTTTGAGTTTATCGCGAACAGACAGACGCGGTAGGGGACCTGGTTTTATACTATGTAAAGATATCGAGACAAATTAAGGATAAATGTTTTTTTTTTTTTTTCGAAATGACTACGCTATTGACCCAGCAAGGTCTTAACAGCTTCACCGGACTACTAAGGCGAGCGCTTAAGACACTCAGCCGATTTTATTTTGGAAACCAGCTCAAGGGTGCACGGCACACCTCGGCTTGGCTGTTGCCTGTTGCATGCAAAATCGCGACCTATCTTAGCTAACCTAGCTAACTATTCATATGTGTATGAGTTGTTGAGCCGTATATGTGTACCAAGCATACACGCCTTAACAACTCCTCCATATATGTATTATCGGAAGGATAAATGTCATATTGTACATTTCTATAATAATATATTAACTTTTTGTATTAAACTTTTAGGGTTATTATGTGCAAATCCGAACTTACCACTATATACAGAGCGGCCAAAAATATTTACTACAGCGGTAAGCTAGTGCATTCTGTCAAAAGAAAATTCAAAGTCATATTATATGTAATCGTTTAAAGATAATTTTGGGGACCACTCATAACGTAATTAAAACAATCTTATCATCGCATGTCATTAGCGTTAGCAGGTACAAAGAAAACGACGTACTTTTAAAGCTTACTAACAAAATTGTAAACTTTAGTACAGCTGTGTATTTGGTTTGAGGTAAAAGAAAACACAACTAATCTAATCACATCTGTGCACACACATAAGCCTTCCATATTATAGAATATGTACTTCTGCCCGTTCCTGAGCATTAAATAACACAAGATTATGAATCTATACTAATATTATAAAGAGGTAAAGTTTGTGAGTTTTTGACGTTGTAGGGGGTAATCTCAGGAACTACTGAACCGATTTAAAAAATTCTGTCAATGTTATATAGCTCATTTATTGAGGAAGGTTATATATCATGTATATATATTATCACGCTAAGACCAATAGGAGCGGAGCACAAGTGAAAAATGTTTCAAAATCGAGATTTTTTCCTCTTGAGAGATTTCGCTGCGTGTTAGTTAGCCTAAAATAACTATTCCACGCGAATGTAGTGGCGGGCAGAGGCTAGCACAATATAAAGGCCAGCATGACTGACTAAAATTCCGCCAAAAACTCTAAACTATATCACGTCCGTAGTGTATTCAATTCATTATCTTAAAAATTAATAACGTTAGTTTCACTTCTACCACGCGTGAACAATACACAAATTTTTGAAGTGAAAACTTATTTCCTTATATATATAATCTTCAGTGGTAGTTTTTTGGCAGGAGATTTATAATTTCACACCATGAAATGCATGTAAGCGTGACCGCCCGTATTGTGATGACTGTATAAGTGATGGTGAATTGTACTGATCTATCCTTCAAAAGTTTTGGTATAAATAGGTAAAACTAAAGTGTACGGGTCGCGTTTTCATATCCATCTAGGTGAATACATGTAAAATACACTATCCTATATTTTAACAGGGGTAATCAAAACAATAATTTTCTTTTAAATCTGTTACTCTAGAAATTGGTCATTTAAAAACCGATTGAGAGAGACTTTTTAATGTTTTCAAGAAGATCCTATTTTAATTTAATTAGCATGATCTTGAATTTCGAAGACGCATCAGAGAGTTCTCAATATCGAATAGGAAATATATAATTATTGAGATATCGGTAGCTTTATGACAATCCGAAGCTAGGTAGGTACCCAAATGGGCTGAAGGAAGTTCTGTATTATATATTAGCATAATTATGGTTTATATTTCACCAAATGTTCTATTCATTTTAGGTAAGTGACAAATGGAAACTATATTCCGGTGATTGATACTGGAATGATGCATCCGACAGGGTACTACGCTAATCTTGGTAAGGTTCATACAATTTATACAATATCTCAGTCCCGTGATTTCGTCTACAAAATCTAGATATCGTTGATTTTATTAGAACAATATTTCCATTCGAGAAAAGACGTCATTCGTATAAAACTAGTTTATTTAATTACTTATACATAACAATATTTTCGTCCTAAGTACCAGTTGATAAGTGCTTATCGCTGTAAGCAGATAATTTAGAAAAATGAAAAAGATTTAACTTCGCTAGAAATAACATATAGTTTTTTCAACATATAATACCTAGTTATAACCTCTTAACTAAATAATTACTGTTCTATTTGCTTATTAGTTTGTTTCAGTAGTTATATTTGTAAACAATGTTGTATCAGTGTAGCGTAGAATCTCGGTAAGTCGAACTTTTAGAGACACGCGAAATAATTTGGCTTTCAATGAGTTTTGACTTAGAAAGTTGTATGTACGGTTATTACAGACTGATAGAGGTTTAAAGTCTATGCTTTCTAATTTCAAGTTACAGAAGTAAAATAAATAAAAATTCTTCTAGTAGTGGTAATATTTAATGTAAAAATTATTTCTAAGCAAATATGTTTTTAAGTCGGTTTCTCGTTTTTTCTTTGAACTATATACATAGGTTACTAATTCAATTCTATCGAGTTCTAGAAATAGCAAAAATTTATATGTCCGAGACACTGAAGTACAAAAATATTGTTAATTTCGACTTATCGATGGAACATATTTCAAATAATAGTCTAATCGTTTTGGAGGGGCTTTCGATTTATCGAGGTACGAATTAACGAAGTTTTGCTGTTAGTATACCGGTTAAAATAAAATTATAATGTTCCGAGTCTAATGAATTATTCATTTATTAGGCTATTCGCTATATCTGTATATTAAAAGACGTATTGTATCTTAAAATCAATATTTTTTACGTTAAACTCGAACGTTGTTAAATATACCCGTTAACGCAAAGCAATTGAAACTTTATGGCGCGCATTCCAGTAGCAATTACGATAACAATTGCATGTGTATATATCGAAATGTGAAATAAAATTGTTAAAGGCGTAATCAAATTTAATTTACATGGCATGTACAGTCGGCGTCAAACTTTTTGACCGTTCTGAATATTACGAGTAATTGCGCAGAACACAGATTTACGTATAAATACTTATTACATTATATGAATAACTAGTTGTTACCCGCGGCTTCGCACGCGTTTTCTTAATACATTAAATAAATGTTAAATTGTGATTAGATGTGTAAATTACAGAAATACTTTCCCAAAAATATTTGTAAGTACGACACGCACATCATATACTGTAACAGGTATCATGTACATTATATATGTGAATACTAACAGTGTGTCGAATGGGATGGGATTTATCATCAACCACATACCTGGAACTTTAAACTATTATATACCATCCTCAGTGCTCACTTATACTATATAAGAAAGTATTAAAATATTAAGCTATATATTATCGAACAATATGTGTTAAATCTTTTATTATATAGATATAATATGCCCATATTGTTGATATAATTAAGTTATTGATATACGTTGCTATAATTTAAATCACATGTAAACATTTGACTTTCAATTATATTTATTCTTGGAGTCCAGTACAGCGCACGTCTCACGCGCATGTTTACAGTGTACAACATATTCTTCATTAATTTCACTTGGATGAATGCGCGGGTAACAGTTCATCACTATATAGTGTAAAACAAAGTCCTCTGCCACGTATCTCTATATGTCTGTCCGCAATAAGTTAAAAAACTACAGAACGTATCTTCGTGCCGTTTTCACCAATATACAAAATTATACTTGGGCATGGTTTAGGTATAGTTTGTCTTATTATCAGTGCGGGCAACGTCTGCTGAACCCGCTAGCTTAAAATAAAACAGCTAATTAGTCAATTATTTGCCCGTAAAATTCCCGTTCAAGTGATCATTAAAATTAAATTCGTAGAGCACAAGATATTGTTTTTTGATTGAATGCATCCAATTCACGATATTAAATGTCTCAACGTCTCCTACGATAACATATAAGAAAATTGATTGATAATACAAAAAAAAACTTTCCGTTTAATAATTATAAAAACAAACATAAAGATGCTTAAAAAGAATTCAATAACAATACAACCGCTCGTATGGCGCTATCTATAAGATAATTTATAACAATAGGTAAGACCGCAACGGTAATTAAGTCAGGTAGCACAAATCAAAAATCATGTTATTATTACTTGTCGCCGGTAACGGGAATTGATATTATCTTATAACTTACTTATTATTCTTGCCGATCCTTCTTATCTTGTTATCGTTTCCGCGAAACAGCGCGATAAACTACGACGTCGCATCGCGTCATTCGCAAGGTAAATATGTTTGTACGTTAATTTTTATGAAACTCTATGTAAGTACGATCATATATCGTGTTATAATGTGAGCGAAATTGTAGTTCGCCTTGACTTATACTGTTAAAATATACTAGCATCCAATCGTCGGTCTTATGATGTGTGTTACATCAACATTTTTAAAATTGTGATATTTTTTGTTTCTGTTATATTTATGTTAACCGTATTGACTCCTTCAATTAAAATGATTTCAGTAATAAAACAAACAAAATCAGAAAAAAAAAGCCAAACCAAGACTGCAGAAATGTATAAAAAAACTCAGGGACTCATTAGCACTCATACAAGTTAACTAATTATATTAACTTTATATTATTTACACTGCTCATAATATCTTCTTAAAAAGAGAGCATTTTCAAAAGAATAAGAACCTAAGAGTATGAAAACCTGCGTAAAAGTTCTTAATTTCTGTATTTTAAATTCTCATAATATCTCATTTTTTATGATTTATGTGTTAATCTGAACATATTCCATAATATACGTGGTTGTCTTTCACAAAAGAGTTATCACTAACGTGGAAGAGGCAAATAGCCGTTCTGTTTTTAAAAATGTAACGGATTTTCAAAAACAAGATATTATTAACTTTTCATTATTATCTGCATTCTTTTTCTACGATATCTATTTTAGTTCTTCCATTTTCGGAACTAAACCATCATTAATCATCTGTTTATACTTTATCGGTGTTATTACAAAAAAGTTATATACGTATTAAAATTTTTTTTCGAACTGACTGTGCTATTGGCCTTGCAAGGCATTTACAGCTTCACCGGACTACTAAGGCGGGCACTTAAGGCACTCAGCTGATTTTATTCATGTAACATGCTCAAAGGTGCACGGCACACCTCGGCTTGGGTTGTTACCGAAAGAACCCGGTCTGACCTAGCTGAACTATTCATACATATATTCGTTTGTGAATCATACAGAGACGAACTAAACTACTCGATTCAGTTCGAATAAGGGGAAAAAATAAAACCCTTCCATCATTTTGTCTATAAATGCATCTCTGAGTGATCTGTGTATGTGTGCTAGCGATGTAACGTGTCACTGTGTCGCGATAGCAACAGCTCTGAGATTTCTCCCTACGTATTGAATACTTGCTTTAAAAAGGTCACGTTTTAAATGAACCGCGCTCGCTGCATGTTCGCCATCTTGCTGTTTGGTCTCGCTTTGGTTAGCCCTATGGGGTTTTAGTCCGTGCAACTCGGACATAACCCATCCTCAGCAGCCCGAATGGGATGGGTATCCATAAAAAAAAGGTTATACTTGCGAAAATGGGATAACGCGAACTTGCCTCGGGCGAGCGCGGTGCATTTAGTACGAAACCTGTTTAAAGCAAGTATTTAATACGTATTTAACTTTTTTGTAATAAAACCGGCTAAGTCTATATCGTCACGCTAATAGTAAGCAATAGGAGCGGAGTTCAAATGAAGATAATTACAAAGTCGTGATAATTTTCATTTTGAGAGCTTCCGCTGCGTATTAGCGTTAGCCCAAAGTAATTATTCCACGCGAACGAAATCGCGGGCAGAGGCTAGTTTACAAATATGTTCATTGAAACATTTAAATATGAACTGTTGTATATGCGATATTTTATGTATGCAACACTTTTTAAATGTTCTATTGCAAATCAGTAATTAATTCACACGTAATGATGTTTCATATTAATCAGTAACCGAGTTTTTCGCTCGCTATTTGCATAAGTTAATGTACTTTCAACGAGATATGATGTAACGCAATGAGATGAATATTATTACAAAGTGACTTACATAATTATTTTAAACATATTTAATACTTATGTCATATCCCAAAATGGATTTGTTGAAAGACGTAAACTAAATTTATGTTATTCTCTGTTAAATTTATTTTAGTACATAATTTGGCAAAAAAAAAAACAATTATTGGAGTGTTAATAACCAATGCGTAATTTATTGTTAATGTCTCCAAAATATTCATGCTTATTATAATATACTAGCTGTGCCCGCGACTCCGTTCGTGTGCAATCTAACCTAAAAAAAAAAACAGTGATACTAAAATCATCTGAATGTATTAAGTCCATTTACTTATCTGCGTTTCTTTCATATTTAAGTCTCGTTGTCATTAAAATTACAATAACTTTTGGTAGAGTGAAACAATTTTAATGAAATAAATACTAAATGTTACTCGAGGATGTGCTTTATGATTTTCTCGGTGAGGTTTTATCGTGAATGCAGTAGTTTACCATTGACGCGTGTTCATACAAACAGACAGACAGACAGACATTTCTAAAAATGATTGAAATGTATTTCATTACACAATTTTTTGCACAAAAATTTAAAAAGTATAGGTACCTACTTTGGATTTACATTTGTATTGTATGTACAAAAAGAAGTTTCATCAAAATACATTTATTGTTGATCATAATAATGATAACAAAAATAAAATTATAAGTGTATCTAATTCAAGAACTTTTTTTTTCGAACTGACTACGCTATTGACTCAGCAAGGTCTTAACAGCTTCACCGGACTACTAAGGCGAGCGCTTGCGGCACTCAGATTCTAGCTAACTATCCATACATATATGAGTTGTTGGAGCCCACATGTGTACCAAGCATATATACCTCAACAACTCTTATATACATTTCCTATCGGATAATTTTCCAAATTATTTCAGTTCGATAAGGGAATGAAACAAAACCCTTCCACTTTCATGTGTAAGCATGTATGCGTGCACGTGCGTGGGGGTGATATGTGTAATGTTGTTGTAGTGATGTAAGATTTTGTGTCACTGTATCGCGCGAGCAACACACTCAAGGGCTCTACGCCGAGGGAATGGACCTAGGTTTGAGCCGCTGCCGAGGGGGGGCTAATCTCGTTGCCAAGGGGGCCTAATCTGTAATTCAAGAACGCATTCTACACTTTAGCTGTATTACTGAATAGGCAAAAGATCGATTGTAACATATTAAGGAAACCAAAACGTGTTCGCACCTAAGTGCAAATTATTTCTCTCAGTTAACTGCCAACTACTTGACAATTGCTAAACGTCTACATAACTTTGCAAAGGTACTAAATAAATATCTTCATTCATTTATTCTTTGATTTTATAACACTCGTTTTTTATTATCTATTTCCTTAAATTTTACAATTTATTTCAGCCTATTTGATAATATATTTCTTTAGGAAAGCTTGGGACGGATATACCAAACATAAATTAACACTATATTATAGGCACTCTGGCCTTTAAAATTTACCACAGCATGCTCTATACGGTTGATAGTTGGAATTAAAATATAACAAAGGAAGATCAATATAAACTAACATAATATGACATTATCATAAAGAACTATTATTATAAAAGGTAATATCGTATAATGAACCTACTGACTATAGAACGATCATGTAATCAGAAAGTTTATAATTTTATTAGATAAACACTCAGTTTACTATCATACTATATATTATATGAACGACTATATCTTATTATGTAGGTGGTAGATCCCCGCTGAAGCTATTTTTGGTTTCAGCATGAATAGGTCGGCTCCTCCGGGGTAGTACCACCCCTCTCACAGATAACCGACGTGAAATAACAGTGCTTGCATTGTTGTGTTTCGTTTGGTCAGTGAGAGAACCGGAGGCCCACGTCACTTCCTCTTTTCTTCTTTCCCTTTCCTTCCCCTCCCCCTTCTCCCATATACAGACTGGCAACGCACTTGCGACGTCCCTGATGTCGTTAGTGTCTATGGACGGTGGTGATAACTTAACATCACGTGACCCACCAGTTCGTTTGCCTCCTTTGATATAAAATTTAAAAAAAATCTTTTGAATTTTTATATCTAATTTTGCCAATTTTGTCAAGAATGTTTAAAAAAAGTCTGTGTGTACTTTTAAGTACACGCGTTAGAAGTTATACTTCTATGGCGTAACAAGATATAAATCTTATAAATTTAAATCTGTTTTTTTTCTATCTATTATATCTTTTTTTTTTTAATTTTATGGTACAATTTTTTTTATCGTTCGCCTTATTCTACGTTTGCAGAAAAAACGACACTAACAATAGACAAAAGATATTTAATACATTGAAAGTTTAAATACCAAGTAATACAAACAAACAAAATGTTGACTATAGCTAATGTCAGGGGTTTTTCGTGACGGTGTGCGCACGCATCGTAATAGCTTCAGGATGTCGGTTTTTCATAACGGCGCGCGCGCTTCGTAAACTTTACTCTCATCATTTTTCCCTAACGCACCAAAAGAGGTATAACTTCAATAAAAAAACAAATATACGCTTAAAACAATTTAAGTCTTTACGAATTGTAATAATTAGCTTACTTACAAAATAGTACTCACTGTCATTAGTAATATGCAATTTCATTGATTGTTTCCGATGACTAGGCTGTTTTTCAATACACGATAAAATGCGTAAATAAAATCATTTCAATTAAATACATAATTATTTCTAGATTTGTAACTGTCCTCGTACATTGAGGTACTTATTATTTTTTATATTGTATAGCACATATTGTGTTAATATGTACATATATGTTATAGAAACAAATAACATTGTAATGCATTCACCGGACAACGTTTATATAGCATTAAAGAAAACAGAAATTAAATACAACTATTTACCTTTTGAAGGTAAATGAATGAGCAAATAACAAGTTGCCAATTCACCCTACTTCGAACAAATCGCTGGCACTCGACTACCACTCACACTCACCTTAATCGCGTTGGTCGTGTTGGACTGTTTGCTTCGAACCGAGTTCGATTGATTAGCCAATTATACGCCACTAATGCCAACTTCGTTTACAAAACCATTCGCTGTATTGAATAACGTTAATCTTATTATTTTAGGCTGTATAGCGATAATGGTTTAGTTGATAGCATGTTCGGACACCGCTTCGATGGACGTATGTGTAAATCCTAGCAACTGAGTCAAAGCTTTGGGTCAAACATCATTATGACACTATATTATGGTTGTAGGGCTTTTTCTAAATCCGCCTGGTTGGTTAGCTACCAACTTAAAATCTATTGCCAAGCACCTACTATAGTATTCCGCACTGGAGAGCCAGCTCTCTTCTAGGTTTAGCGCGTTTAACGTTTTAGAATACGTCTTCGTCATTTAACATTAGTAGTCCGGTGAAGCTGTTAAGACCTTGCTAGGTCAATAGTGTAGTCAGTTCGAAGGAAACAGAGTCATTTAACATCAGATGATATTATGGTTCAACGCTATACCTATGAAGAATAAAAAATTAATAGATAAGTTAGGCAAATATTTACTTTTTTTAACTATGTATATTGTTGACTACATGTTGTTTTCTAGGCCTAAACCATAATCTCACCTAATTTTATACGTGGTTATAACTAAATTGGGAAACTTAAACCTAAAACGTGGATCTGCTGTCTATTGTAGATTTCAAAATACACCAGAAAGCAATCACTGTACAGTACTGTAGATGGTGATAAGCATAATGGTTGATACCGCGCATTCACCTCGTTCTCCTCTCAAAGCAATTGAAGCCTATGGCCTAAACTCTCTGATCGAACCCTTGAGTCTGCTGTCCTCATGATGCAATGATACTATAATTTACACATACTTCACGTTTAATGTATACATACGTTTGGGGATGGCCTTTTTTCCTCAGACTTATGGTCTTTTTTTTTTTCGAAATGTCTACGCTATTGACCCAGTAAGGTCTTAACAGCTTCACCGGACTACTAAAGCGAGCGCTTATGGCACTCAGCCGATTCCATTCTGGCAACCAGCTCAAGGGTGCACGGCACACCTCGGCCTGGCTGTTGCCTGTTGCATGCAAAATCACGACCTATCTTAGCTAACCTAGCTAACTATTCATATATGTATGAGTTGTTGAAACGTATATGTGTACCAAGCATACACGCCTCAACAACTCCTCCATATATTTATTATCGGAAAATTGCGAGTTTTTCAGTTCGATAAGGGAAAAAAGTAAACCCTTCCACTTTCATGTGTAAGCGTGTAGGCGTGCACGTGTGTGGGGGTGATCGTGTAGTGTTGTAGCAGTGATGTATATTTGTGTGTCACCGTATCGCGCAAGCAACGCACTCAAGGGCTACCTACCGAGGGATCGAACCTAGGCTTGTGCCGCTGCCGTGGGAGGCCTAATCGGGTATGCGGGAGCGAAATTAACCCCCAGACCACAGCGGCGTGATCTGTGGTTACGCGGGCGTGGGCGTGAGCACTCTCTGTTTCGAGGGACAGGCTGGTACTGATCGTTCGCTGACGTGATTAAATCAGGAGGGTCGGTAAAAGACTTATCGTCAATTTTCAGGTGAAGTAAATGTATATACACAACTAGCCTCTGCCCGCGACTTCGTTCGCATGGAATAGTTACTTTGAGCTAACGCTAACATACAGCGGAAGCTCTCAAGAGGAACAAAAACCCGATTTTTAAACATTCTTCATTGGTGCTCCGCTCCTATTAGTCTTAGCAAGGTGATATTACATATTGCTAATAAACTTTTTGAATAGCAACACAAAACAAACTTTGGAAATGTTTGCGATAGAAACGTACCACGTATAATCAAAAATTGAAAAGAAAACTAACGTAGAATAAACTTTTTGGATAGGAACAGAAAATAAACTCTGAAAATATTTGTGATAAAAAGTTATGACGTTGCCATACAACGTATATAATACTAACGCTAACACGAAGCGGAAGCTTTCGAAAGGAAAAAATAGTCCGATTTTGAACATTCTTCATTGGTGCTCCGCTCCTATTGATTTTAACGTGATGATATGTAGCCTAAAGTCTTCCCCAATGAATGAGCTATCTAATACCGAAAGAATTTTTCAAATCGGACCGGTAGTTCTTGAGTTTAGCGCGTTCAACCATACAAACAAACTCTTCAGCTTTATATATTAGTATAGATTAGTTAACTCAAACAGTAATTTAGATTCAGTTCGCGGAATTACATATACCTCAACAGCTCAAGCCGAAGTTTGCATTACTTTTGGTACCTTTTCCTTAGTTGCAATTTCAAATGAACGACGTCTGCGCTTGACACGAATACATCAAGACACTTCAGGTCTGAATTTTCGGTGCAACAGAAGTCCATCTTGAAAACGTGTTGTGATAGTAGGGCGTTTTCATTAGAAAGAAGAAGATATTAGTCTACTTAGCTCTACCAGCCTCAAGATAAGTGTCTATGGCCAAGCAATTTGTAGTCATCTTTTAGCTGCATCATCTCTTAACACCAGATGACATTGTGGACAAAGTTAAATCTATAAAATGTAACAAAATTTGAAATTTAAAGGAAGGTAATTAGCGTTAGCAAATAAACTTTGTATCGAACGACGTGCATATTAAAACAAAACTCACAGATTCAAACTGCGTGATTATTTTTTATCTCTACGAAATTTAATTTAGCCCATTATTATTCTATAAGTAAATATACCGGTATTTAAATTCAAAGCTAGTTCCATTAGAATTACAATAACTGTTTGACGTATGAATTTAATTGCGACCTAATCTTGTACTGTTTGTACTTATTTGTTAATTATTTTTATTCATGTTTGCCTCAAGATTCGCATTATTAATATCAGTGAGACTGTTAAGTTGTAATTACCGATTTTATGATGATGCTCTTGCAAAGGTACCTTCCCTGAAGGTTTCTTGTAATTTTGTATCATTTATCCTCATTATTGATTTAACTCGCCTTCGCGTGGTTCGTTTCTCGCATGAATTAACGTCCGTTTAATATTACCATTTAGCTAGAGGCGCGGTGAAATGCAAAGTCGGTTTTAAACAACGGCACAGATGCGTTCGCGCTTACTTTTTAAATATCGGGTTTATCGCTTACAAAAACCATAAAATAATGATTTATAAACGCCTTACTATTGCTTTGTGTGATAAAAAACGACTAACGTTGCATGTGTGGTTAAATTGTGTGCCATTTCTATTATACGCAGTTGGATTTTCCATGAAAATTCAACTTTACATATTGATGAATTTAACGGTATTCAGACTAATTACTTACAAACTATGTTATAAACTCCAAATTTATTTTGGCTTTATTATGTAAAAAAATGATTCCCGCTTTAGTTATACTACAATATATATTTTTTTATTAATTACAAGATTTATTTAACAAAGATATTTTATGATGGTATTAATTCCATCGTTCATTATTCGGGTAATACAAGTGACCGGACACCTGAGTAGAAACATTTATCTGGCGCTGACCTCTGCTTTTTTAACGAGCGTTAATAATAAAGAGCCGGGAAGTGTATCGGATGCAGCGTGCAGCGTGCGGTCGCACTTCGCTCGGCCGCCTTCACCGCCCGCGACGTGACATAACACGCTTTGCCCCGCCCACGCGCTCTCGCTCACTCCCGTAGCGCGCGACAGAGACGACATTACACTTTCCGTCGAAGCCTCCACGCGACGCCGCGCTGAGCTGCGTACTGTTTCTGAGAAAAGCCAACTGTTATTATTGGGCGCTGATTGTTCTCGACCTCTCGCCGGTTTATTTTGCTACTCTCATGAATGAACCTCCGCGCCTGCAGGTGCGCACCCTGGAGCGCTAAATTTCGATGCCAATTATTCATTTCTAAATTCGTATAGTTACCCGCCAATCTTCCGCACGCTATATGATAATTACAAGTGGTCGTTGCTACGCTTTCGGATAATTTCGAGCGCCGCGCAGGATGTTACAATTTGGAAGCACTTTCGCTTTGTTTCGATTAGTATGGGTATGATTTTTCGAACGTCTACCGTTGAATCCACCCACACCATGTCACGCAGTAGCCGTCAATCTGACGTCTATTGGCAGCGGTGCATGCGATATATTGGTATCTACGAGATGTGTTGTTGCCAATGGTTGTATAATCACGTTTATTATATTATTTAAAGTTATGAATTAATAAACTTTAAACAGAAAGTTTTTTTTATCATTTTAATAAGTTACATAAGAGCAATTTATCACTAGATAATAGTTAAAAACTATAAATTTCCCCTTAAAGTTTGACAAATATAGGGCAACAGTGTGAAGACGGTAAAGTGTCTTGGCATCGGCTCGAGCCGATAAATTAGATATAATTTATACTGAAGCCGGCTGACACAACTGACATAATTTTCTATGCGTTATAATGTGTTGATTGACTAAATGTAAAAAAAAATCGATACTATAATCATCATGCATCTTCACTAGGTATTAGGTATAATATTGTTATATAAGTATACCATACCATACCATACCATACAAATATTCTTAGAGGACGTTTGTTCTCCATACTGACTTTCTCTTAAAGGACTTGTGTATAACGCGATTTATCGTAATCTAAAATTTATTGTGATTGGAAAATATCCTATTTTTATCCATAATAAAACCTCAAGCGTAGTTACTCATGCCTCATGATCGATATTTTTATTTACTCGTATCACAATCCATAATATTACACAAGCATGTCCGTTATCACAATTTATAATTAGTCATACTTATAATTCACAAAATCGCCAATCATTTAATACACAGTTATTATCAGATATGAAAATTTAATACAATTTAAGCGCCGATAAGGGGTGAAAGCAATAAAACTGTGTATCGAGTTCGTCTGTTTAAGATTTAGTACAAGGTGTTCTCTGCCGCTCGCATTAAGGCTACGATTGGCGTTGTTTTGGGTGCCTGTGCGCCGCGGTCTGACTGCGTACAAACCGGTTAGCGGAGCCCAGCCGGTAACAGTAGCCTTAACGATTGCTAGCCCACTATAATATAGTTATTCTTTCCGCTCCAACAGATATCTGGTAAACCTAGTCGTTCTATTCTAACGCTCCGCTAAATAATTGTTAATTTATACTTTTTAATTTATAAAACATTTCTTTGTCTCAGCGATTATGATTTAATTACAATAATTAAACGCAACCCGATATCGTACGTTAGTAGCAGGTTCTCTTAAAATGTATTCCACACAAATTCTGTGAATGTATTAAATATATATGTGTAATTTATATAAGTAATCGTATCGACTTATCAAATCTAAACATAATGATAAGAGACCGACCAGCTTGTAATTTTTTTACTACTTTGTAAATGCCTCATTCAGAGAGAAGAACGAAATTGAATAACGATTCGAAAACTCGGTGTGTTGTCAAATACAGTCGATTTCAAACGTCAATGTTTCTTTAGTACTGCAAATTTCTTACTATTGGTAGTAGTATTTTTAGAATTATTACCATAGGTGCTTAGATCCTTTGAGGATATTTCCATATATAGTCAGCTGATAAATCAAGAATCCTTTTGGAAAAGCACTGCCAAAATTCCTCTGGTCGTAACAATTCAATCGTTATTACTTACATGCCAAAAAATCTAGCTAAATCGTTATAAAGTACTTTATATAAGGAAGGGAGGCACTCGTGAACCTGAAATTATTACCACCGGTCTGAAACCATTTCAGACGTCGATTCTGCCAGTTCGGCAATACATTCAAACTGAACTGTTTAACTATGTATCTCGCAAAAGCAAAATGATACCAGAAATATCTAAATATTGCTTTACAAACGGTCATTTCAGATTGTATACGCAATTTATGGATTTTTTTCTATTTTTTTGTAGGAAAATATTAGTATGAAGTTAAAATATAGAGGTGTCGGTGCTTTAGTAGTAATCATTTGAATTTGCCAGTTTAAAACCGATATATAGTCACTTTTGCTATTGCTTCTATGCTCTTGCAAAATAAATAATTATTTCTACCTTTTTTATATATAATAAAAACAATACGTGTCGTTATTGTTTACAGTCGTTTATTATTATTTTAGCGAATATACAGAGAGGGGTCATCATAGCATCTAACTAAGAATACTTATTTATGAATACCCAAAATTAAAACGTTCGCTTAACTTAATGACAGTATCTAACGAATTGTAACGTACTAACATACAAGGAGTATTTAACAAAAATAGACAACACACATCTCGTGACAATAATTATGCACATATAATGGATTTTATACATAACGTTTGCTTTATATCCATAGTCGAATTGTAAAGTGACCGTGACGTCAATTTAACCAACCATATTACTTGATTGAAGTTCTCTCTATTATATGTGGATATAATTAACTATGACTTTATTTAAAAAATACATTTGATATACAACAATATGTATTGCCAGAATGTTCGTTACACGACAAAAAGATATATTTTCCGCGGAAAAATATAAAATTTAATACAAGGCAAGTTGAATAGTGACTTTGATGTTTAAATTTTATTGATGTGTTTGAATCGTGCGTTTTCTCTAACGACATAGAGGAGGCAAAAACATGTAATGATTCACAGAGACGCGATCATTTCCACCGAGTCGGAAAATTCCTGTAATCGTATTGAGACTTTCTTCAGCGATCAGTGCACCGGATGATAGTCGTCAACACGCGAAACACGTGTTTATTCTATGAATTTTCGTCATCTAAACATTTACTATATAATTTTTAAATTTATTCCTATAATCATTCAAGTCTAGTCTCTAAATACTTTATAATACGAAGATGTATTTAAGATTTTCTGTTAGCTGTTCGTCCGCAGAACATTCCTAATATATTATCGTCGTCAAGATAAGAGCCCCGAAGCAACGGTGACATCACCGCGTCACAGACCACGTCCTGATAAAGAAAGTGTTCAGTAGGTAACCTTTAGGCGATAAGATAATATTGCTAATTCACAACAATAGCCATTTTTAAGTGGGACGGGAAAGTTGTAGCTCTGATTTGTGACTAATTATGATAACAACCATTAATGGAGACGGTAACGATTCTGCTGCTGTTGAAATACTGACCGAAACGGACTCGATATAATTATAAACGACTTTTCAGTATTCGAGAACGGTTGTAGTGTAGCGGCACCAGCAAAGCGATCTCAAGTTGGCACAGACACAGGGGAATATCGAATCGAAACTCGAAATCAGAAAACCCGTTTACTGAGATCTCGTATCCTTATCTTGTACACGGCCGCCAGCGTAATCGGTCTCTTTCTCTGAGTCACCGATTCTACGTATCACTTTGGGCGCTCGAGTCGGGCCGTTCTACGCACTTCATGGTCACTCGTTCGACTTCGTCACGCTTTGACTGCAATGACTGGACAGTTAATGCGACAATAAATTAATGTCCAAAGTAATAAGTAAATAGATTTCTTGTAAAAAACCATTGCTCCAACCGGTCCACTTAGTTAAATCGTTTCGAAACCGTCGAAGGTCCGTTCATTTATTTACTGTTTCGAGGCTACAGGAACTATATTTTTCGTTTTGTTTTCGTGTTTTGTACGATTCATTAAACGCTAGTTGGTGTCCGTGAGTTTGTTCTCGTCAAAATGGTTTTATTATTTCATGGAATTTACTTATTTAAGTGACTTCTGTTGATTTTTTTTTCGATCTGAATACGCTATTGACCTAGCAAGGTCTGAACAGCTTCACCGGATTACTTACTTCTGTTGAACATTATAATTACTGCATAGCACCTATAGAAAAACGTAATGAAGTGTAAGCCTAGATGATCTGAAAGGTCTATATTCATCAGGAAAAGTTTGTTCGATGTAGTTCAGCCATGTCAGAGGTTAACTGTGACAGACAACAGATAGTTCAATTTTATGTATATATATGAAAATATTCAGTTTAGTTGCTATGGAAATAAAAATGATTGTTAAATACTTAGATACAATTTGAAATCCCTTAACTGTTAAATTTGAACACGTTATTTATTTCAAGTATGTTTTATTTTAATTTAAATCTTGAAAAAATATTAACAACTATTTATATATTTTCCTTCACAAAGCTGAAGTGAAAGGACGTTTTAGTTGACATGTTGCCATCGTGATTTAGAGAAAAAATGATAGCACTTTAAAGAGTTTATTTTCTGATCGAGCTTTATTTTAATATTTTAGCCCGGAGTGGTGGAAACATTATACGTGCAATTTATTGCTATCGTTTTGTTTTAGTTATAAAACAAAATGACAATTCTTTCGAAGTCGTCACATGCCTAGACATCGTTCTGATTTCGTCAGCACGACATTGATTTAGACCATGGTCAAAGTCAATTCATTATACGTGTACACAGGTAAGTACGGTTCGTTTGTTTGTATACTTTGTAAATTGATAACGAATGACGCCGAACAAGGCACACGCTTCGGAGTGTAGAAAGAGAAAGGGAACTTATTCAAAAGTAGGTAATGTTTTTGCTGTTCTCGGTGTGTGTTGCGGCAACGCGCGGCGGCGGCGAGGCGGCAGGCGGTCGCATGAATCATCGGCGCGTGGGTCGAGCTTATTGTGTTCACATATAAACTATTCACACTACTAGATATCAACGACTTTTTCTTTTACCTTGATCCTCGGGCGATCTCACTGTCATTTAACTCGTTCGTCTACAAACTAACGTTTTGTTTGTATTTCATGTTTTAGTTGTTCCCGCGTAGTAGACTTGTTGCGTTCCGGGATCGACTGGTTTATTAATTTATCATATTGACTATGGTTTTAGATCTTTCCGTGATCGCTAGTGTTTTTTGATTGTATTGAACTTACAGCTACAGCTTATATCTACAGTACAGTAACTTTGTCGACCCCTGATATAAAATAAACTGCCGTTCCTAAGCGAGTACAATTGTATGTAGAATTCGAAACAGTCGCTCATTAAAACTTCATTGTTATATCTCATAGTGCTGTTTACCTTTCACCGGTGTTTGTGTCGTCTCTTTTACGTGTAGTTGTGTGGTGATATATAATAAAACAGATCCTTTCTGTCCACATGCTTTGTATACGAATGTCTATTTAAACTATTTAGTCAATTTTTACTTATACTATTATGACGTTTTATCTATGTCCTTTGAGTTGATTTAATTCTTCTTTATCTTTCATTTGTTTTAGGGATACGGTATTTTACATTGTCGGGGACGTTAAACCTTCTTGTATTGAATCTACTGTCTTTTGTATTGTTTGTAAAGAATAGTTTGTATAAAAAAACCTGGTTCGAGTTATAACGGCAATTTGAACAATGGTATAAATGCTTTAATTTAAGTGACGAAATTAAATTTGCAAGTGCATTCACGCAAACGATAACCTTTTGTAGACTAAAACACATTAAAGAGATCTCGACAGTGACGCAAACGTGACATTTAAATATAGTTTAAGGAATATTTAACGGTATTTCTAATATACTAAACGAATTTGTAAGTGCAATTGTGCGTGGTCTTGACCTTATAAATATCAACCGTTTTATTACAAAAAAGTTAAATACGTATTGAATACTTGCTTTAAAAAGTTCTTTTTAAAGCAAGTATCGAATACATACTTAAGTTTTTTTGTAATAACACGGCAAACGTCTTATTTATGCTTTAACTATGAAATTTAAATATATCGATAAGCTAGTGTAGACAGAGTAGACTGTAAAGTATGTTTTTTGTTAATCATTTTATTAGAACAAAGTATGTATATAGCACAGAAACTTTTGCGAAAAAAAAGCCTTTTTTTATTAATTCCTAAATCATTATTTGTGTATTGGTATACTTATTTTTACAATAGGAGCCTTACTATTATGTTACAAACGTGAACATTAAATGCGCCTGTGCATTCGACACGAACGAGCTTTCTCACCGTGGCATTGTAATAGATCCGCTCACTCGAGACCTCTATGCAAATAATCATTATATATTTTACGTTACTATAAATGACACAACTATAGTGAAATATAATAAATATATCATTAATTCTACTGCTTGTTATATGTATTCTATTGATTTATTCTGTAACTGTAACTATTCTTTAACTCTTTTCTTTCAAATTACGTTGAAATTTAACATAACAGAATTAGACATCTATATAACCCATATTTTTTCTTTATATATACATACATATATATATATATATATATAGGAGAAATTAAAACATGAGTCACCTGATGATAAGTGATCACCACCATCCATAGACACTTGCAACACCAGGGGAGTCGCAAGTGCGTTGCCCGCCTGTGTTTTGGAGCGAGGAGAGGAAGGGAAGAAGGAAGTGGAAGGTAAATATTGTCAAGTGCAAGTATTGTCATATTTCAACTGTTGAAATTATTCATTGAAATATTTAACGGTTTCACATGTGAATAAACATCCAAAAAGTTTTTTTAACTAATTACACGCCATTGGTCTAACGCTTAAGGCACTCAGCCGAAATAGCAACTAGCACAAGGGTGCCTAAGTGACCGAACCTCGGCATGTACGCAATATCGTGAATTGAGCTAAACCAAACTTGCGACATAAGATAACAAGTGGGAGTTTTTAGCGGGATTTTAGTGTCATGTAGTCTATAATTTGTAAACTTGGTGGTGTTTTACGTAATATAGTTAGTTAATTGTGCATAAGTGAAGTGAATGGAAAATAATAACAAAGGAGCGTGAAATTCTTAGAAGCCACAAAACTCCCTGGAAGGTTCTAACAAGGGATCCACCATCTTATTAGAAGATTGACGACGCTTAATATTGAAATGATCGCACGACGCTTGTGATATTATTGGCTACGTGACAATGGCAGTAATAATCGGAAAGATTGAATGCCAAAAATAAAGTTTTGGGGTGTGAGGGGTGTCGAGTAACTTCTTAAGACTTGAGACACCCAAGCCAACCTCACCTGCACGTAGTGCACTCTGCTAAAGAACGAACGAGGCAATGGCGATAGCGTGGTGGTAGGGTTTTACAGCCCGACTGGGTCGCAACCACCATGTATATGGCGAAAAAACCCGTCATAGTGACTCGGTTCTGCGCATCGCGTTTCGGGATCAGCCTGTGCATATCCAGTACCGGGTGACTTTCGTCATTATGGCGGCATGACAGCGGCGACCGGCGATGGATAATCTGTCTCTCGGTGGTTGCTGATCCCATTTTTTTCTTTTCGAACTCACTACACTATTGGCCTTACTAGGCCTTCACAGCTTCACCGGACTACGTTGCCGATGTTTTTGGATTGTACTATGCTTAACATCAGGCATAGTGCAGTCACTTTGTCGTGATTCAATAAAAAAAAAAAAGATAACAATCCGGAATGCGTTAAATGAAACTCTTTGACCTGATTCCTTAAAGACTTCGTTCCTGACGAGAGCATCTTATTGCAACAGTTTTTACTAACTTTAAGATGCCTATTTAGCACCTTATATGAAAACGTAATGGTAAGCAAATAATATCTGAAAAATCAATAAAAATTTCATCAAATTCGGTTCACCTGTTACGGTGTTTAATTCCAAAAAGCAACAGACATTTCGATTTTGTTGATATAAATATACGTATCAGTATTCACGTATTCAGTAGGTAGTAGAGCCACGCTGAAACTATTATTGGTTTCAGCATGAATGGGTTGGCTTGTCCGGTGTAGCACCACCCTCTCAAAGAAAACCGACGTGAAGTAACAGTGCTTGCATTGTTGCGTTTCGTTCGGTCAGTGAGAAGGCCGTAGACCCATCTCCCTTCCCCTCCCCTCTCCTCTCTCTCTCTCTCCATTCCCCAAACACAGGCTGCCAACGCACTTGCGACTCCTCTGGGGTTGCTAGTGTCTATGGACGGCGATGATCGCTTAACAACAGGTGATCCGCATGTTCGTTTTCCTCCTATATGGTATAAAAAAAACGTATATTTTAACTTTTGCAGAGCTGACTGACGCCCACTGAAGGTTATAGAGTTTTCGACATAGCAAGAAAAAAAATGAAATAAGCTAAATATTAATGTATTTTCATAATAAACATGTGTATCGATTTTACAATTTCTTTAATATTCGTATCTGAAGGTAATCGACTTAACTGTAACGAGGTTTTATACTGTTTTTATTAACAGTCATAAATTTTTAAGTTTTTTCGAGATTTCTGATCTAATTAAATCGCTTAAGAATAATGTAATTAGAAGACGTTTTACAAGTGAACTCGTTTTAGTTTCATATAAATAATCTATAGCTCATTACCAAGATTCTGTACGGTCATAATTAATTGGTAAGCTATTTATTATTGCATAGCTTCTATCGCGGTCCTTGAGCGTGGAGACCGAATCCAAAAATTCCGTAACGAAAAAACCTAACACCAATCAAGTCTCAAACTTTTGTTTCTTATTTCAGTTACTATAAACCTATAGTTTCAATGATTAATATTTCTGAATAACCTACATGTATTGTAAGATAATAAAAATATTTTGAACAAAAAAAGAAAAAAAAATGTTTTCTTATCGGTCACCACGCTCAAAAAGTGTAACTTGAATTAATATCAAAGAAAAAAAAACAAAGGAAAAAAATACTGCACAAATAAAATAAATAAATAGTTATAATTGCATAAGTTAATAAAAAATGCTATGCAATAGCTTTACCGGGAGTCCCCGAGTGCCACACGTATTTTTTTATGTAGGTGGTAGAGCCAGGCTGAAGCTATTATTACTGGTTTGAATGGCATGAATGGGTTAACTCGTCCGGGGTAGTACAGTACCACCTTCTCACAGAAAATCGACGTGAAGTAAAACAGTGCTTGCATTGTTGCGTTTCGTTCGGTCAGTGAGAACGCCGGAGGTCCACCTCTCCTCACCTTCCTGCTCTCCTCTACCCCCCTCCCCCAACACAGGTTGGCAATGCACTTGCGACTCCCGTGGTGTTGCAAGTGTCTATTGACGGTGGTGATCACTTAACATCAGATGACCCATCTGTTCGTTTGCCTCCTATGATATAAAAAAAAATTTTTCTGACAAAATTTGAAATTTTATGCTTATTGTTATATGTAACGTCCGTCTGTCCGTTAGTCTGTTTATAATTCGAAAACCACCTTAGGTGTATTAGTTGGTCAGTTGTTAGTATGTTTTATTGCATTAAGTAAAATTCATGAGACAGAGGTATATTTCGCTCCTGCACACTAGATTAGGCCTCCCTCGGCAGCGGCTCAAGCCTAGGTCCGTTCCCTCAGCGTGGAGCCCTTGAGTACGCTGCTCACGCGATACAGTGACACAAAACCTTACATCACACACAACACCTATACACACGTGCACATCTAAACGCTTACACACTTTCAAATCAAATCTTTTAAAATAAGCCTAGAACCCGTTCGCAGCATCACATACCGGGTTCAATTAAGATAAAAACTAACCTATATATATTGGCAATAATGTAAAAAACAAGCATACGCAGATGAAATATAGCTTAAATTTGTAGCTAATCTTTCTGCTGTATATATGGAACAAAGAGAATTTACCAAAGTTCGTCAAGAATTGCATTAACTACAATTTTTTCACTTTCATCCGTTATCCTGGACAATCTCTTGCGTTTTGTGAGAGAAAAATATCCTAGATGTAACTTTCAATATTAATTATCACTGTGTCAAGTTTCGTCTAAATTGGTTCAGTACTTTTGCAGTGATACGTGTTCACAGGGACAGACAGCCTGACAGACAGAAATTGTAAAAGGATTACTTTTGGCTTTAATATCTATAATAACAAAGTCCACCTTGATTATGATTTTTCGAAAAATGTTTAATGTACAGATTTGGCCTAGTTACAGTTTTATTATAGTAAATATAGATATAGACAATAGTTAGTATTATCATAATGTTTCCCACAAAACCTAGTTATAATCCGTATAAAGAGAACTTAATATTACGGTTTGCCAACTGCATTCACTTGCATCGTAAAAGCTTTCTTTAACCATTCCGTATTTATATCAGGTCAACGTACTGTTATGTACTTCGAAACGTGTTAACACTTGCATCGTTATTACTATAAAATATCGGAAGTGAAATAATTAGGTATGAATTTAATTTAACTCAATATTAACGATTCAATTTCTTGTAAATTATTTAATTACTATTGGTCGTCCAGTGGTCGAAATTTGACCATAATAAAGACGTAAACACTTCCTTTAAAGTTTTATCGAGTAAATATTATTATCTGTATTTATTTTGATGGTGATCTATATTTAAATTATTATTATTATTATTCTCGAACAGATTACGCTATTGACCTAGCAAGGTCTTAACAGCTTCACCGGAATACAGATATTTGAATTATACATGTAAAGTGTGTGAAATTTTAGGAATAGAAACCTGTAAGTAAAAGCTTCGTGGATTTTAGGTTAAATAAAATTGTTTCTAAATTATTATTATACTTAATAGTAATGCTCATCCGTAGCTAACAAACAATAAGAAAATCGCTTGAAAAACGGAGGATCAAGATTTACTTCATGATTTAATCTTTTTTTTGTTATCATAGGAGGCAAACGAACAGGCGGCTCACCTAATGTTAAGTGATCACCACCGTCCATAGACACCAGCGACACCAGAGGAGTCGCACGTACGTTACCTGCCTGTGTTGGTAGGGAAGGGAGAGGGGGTGGTGGTCCCCCGGCCCTCTCACTGATCGAACGAAACGGAACAATGCAAGCACTGTTAGTTTTACTATTTCAATATATAAATATTTCGAGGTTGCCTATGTTTTTTAAATGTCAAGTATTATTAACATATTTGTTAAGCAGTTATTTACGGAATTAATACATCATACGATAGCTGTTCTACAACGAGAACAATCCCGTCTTACAAAGTTCCCGAGTACAACTTCAGCCACAAATGGCTCGCTCCGTCCCCGCTTCAAGCGAAGCAAGCTAATGCACCGTTACTTCGAAGTACTAGCAAACTATCGCTCATGCTTATTTGATGAATTTCCAACTGGAATTGACAATAGAACGGCAATAGGTAAACTAATTTATTTCTCGGAACTCGAGTTTCATTATGTCAACTTACAAAATTTGAAATGTATTATCTAAATACGCTGATCGTTTACTAATGTTTTTTTGTAAAGATAATATCTAAATTTATATCTTTATGTATATATATATCTGAGTGACTGGCATATCAACTTCGTAGTCCAGTCAAGTTGTTAAGGTCTTGCTAGGCCAATAGTAGTCAGTTCGAAAAGCATAACAATGCATAGCCGAAACTAATAATGCTAGAAGAACCATGACAATTTTCATACGGAGACCTATTGAAGGTGAGCACTAAGTAGGGATTTTTGGATGTCGTATAGATGGTACGTACGAATTCTTTTTTTTTTTCAAACTAACTACGGTATAGGCCTAACGCGACAGGCCTTCACGGCTTTGGGACTAAGGCGGGCGCTTAAGGCACTTCGCCGCTTGGCAACAGGCTCAAAGGTGACTGGTGACTGAAAGGTGAAAAGACTGGCCGAACATTAGCTTGAGCTGTTGCCTTGTATGCAACACATCTGTCTAATTAATTTAGGAAACAAGCTTTTCATACATATAACAATTCGTGAGACCCATGTGTACCGGCATGTGTGGGTTATTTTCACTAGAAGTGACATATTCAATTTTCCAGTATAGATTTTTATAGAACTATTCCCGTTCGGATTGCAATTATTTTTTGCACTATTTAATTATTCGTTATTTCTCTTTTCCTGAATAAGTGTATTATATTACCTTTTGTTTGTTTGTTTGCGACGTAATTATCGTAATACTGGTCGAGTTACGTTTCACGTAATCTGTAACGTAAGCCATAACTTGTTATTTGTAACGTGTGTATCTTGTATGTGCATATCTCATCTTATCAATTATAACATTAACACTGAGGTGTTAAAACGTCAGGCAATGAATTAATTTTCAAACTGTCATGACTTGCTGGAGTCGAGTAATATATAGTCATTTCACACTAAATAAAGCGTTTGCGAATTCTGTTTCTGTGCTTATCCGTCACAGATATGTGTTGTATATGTGTAAACACCTGTAGTCAATGAACAGGTTGATATAGTTGCAATGTAGCGGCGGTAACGAATCAGTTGCGATCGAGATCTGCGGGGGTGAGGTCGGGGGGAGTGCCACACACATGTATTATTCAGGGCTCATTTCTATTCAACAGCGACATACCGCCCGATAAAAACTTCTCGTTTGACAACTCGGACGCCTGCACCCTTTGTGCTTACGTCATGTCCCCTACAGTTGTTAACACACTCGGTGTTTTATAAGTGTCTTCGACTTATCTGCCACTTTAATATTTATTATTTTAACTGTACTGCACAATTCGTGTTTATTCATGTTAATCAGTTCGTACATCTGTGACAACCTAACCTCTGACCCTTTTTTCTTTAAAAATTAAATTGTTACGTTATATTTCTTTGATGTGAATGAAGTTAAATCTACGCTTTGTAAAGATTGGTTTACACAAGATTAATTTAGAACCTTTTACTTACATTAATGTATCTTGTGTCTGTGAACTGAATTCTCTTGATTATCGTTCAGTTGTATAAATAATTATTAATACATTAAATATAAAATAATGACTAGCAAAATATAAATAAGGTCTATACATGTATAAGATTGAAAGTTTAAGAAATCATTTTAAAATTGTATGATCATTGAATCCTATTATTATATTGTTCCATATTACAGATAATGCTATTCAGATACATACTTATCCAGATATAATGACACACATGTTCCTACTTCTTGAAAGAAGTTACAGATCAAACAAGTTTTGTCCAAGGAAGCTTAGCGGTCCGGTTGACTCGTGCGTGATCGGTTCGTCCTACTTACACGTGAACGAGTTAAGGCATTGTTTAAAATAACAATTTCGTATCGTGAGTGTGGCGCCAAATTAATTTAAGGCCCATTATACGATTTATATTAAGCACCCCGTATATAAATTATAATGTAATTGCGCCATTAATCATAACGCAATAAAAGTAGACGCCGCAGCGAAGTTTGAATGCATAGAATTATATAGTTTTTATAGCCTACACGACACCTTTTTATCTGTTGTCATTTATCGAAGGTAAATTGTTGTTAATTTGTGTTTTTTTAACTATCATATATCAATTGCAATATGAAATTAAAATGCATCTTTTATCTAGGAGTAATTAAAAATTGGAGCAATTTATTTCTAACTAGCTGACCCGTGTAACTTCGTCTGCACCAAATCGGTTATTACCGGTTTCAATTGTATTTTTAAACACGAAAAATCTTCAAAAACCTAAAACCCGATTGCAGCCTTGCAGATTAATAGTGGTAGAGCCAAGCTGAAGCTATTATTGTTTCTAGCACGAATGGGTCGGCTCGTCCGGGGAAGCACCACCCTCTCACAGAAAACCGACGTGAAGTAACAGTGCTTGCATTGTTGCGTTTCGTTCGGTCAGTGAGAGAGCCGGTGGCCCACCTACCTTCCCCTTCCTCCTTCCCTTCCTGTCCCCCCCGCCCTCCTCCCAAACACAGGTTGGCAACGCACTTGTGACTCCCCTGGTGTTGCAAGTGTCTATGGACGGTGGTGATCACCTAACATCAGGTGACCCATCTGTTCGTTTGCCTCCTATGATGTAAAAAAAAGCCACATGTACCGCTTCCAACTGTAAATTCAAACTATCCAGGGACTCACGCAAACATATTCCCAGTTGGTATGTGTAAAAGGTTTTAAAATGATCCTAGAACCCGTTCGGAGCATCACCTACCGAGTTAAAAATTATTACAAATTTTAAAAATATTTTCGAAGTCTAGAGAGAAATATCCTTGGAGAAGTCGACTTTAGTAGAGTTTAAGATGAACTATTTTAATATTCACGTCAAAACGAAGACCGATTTGCAGCCAAGTATAATACCATTTTTAATTTTTGTATAAAAGACCAGTGGCCCACCACAACTTCGTTACGTTGCTGTAGATACATAAACTGCTCCCATATGAAACCAGGGCAGATCTGTTAAATTTATCGTAACTTACTCTTAGTAGATGGATATATGATACTATATTTTTCTACATTTTGTTGTAAAGAACAATTAAGCTACTTACAGTGTAAGTTTAACTTGTAACCACAGTACACCTCACAGAAGCTCTGCAAATATACCACTTTTCCGACTTAGCTGACAAATATTGTCATAATTTTATTTGATTTATATGTATCAATAGAATACATAATCAGTGTTCATCTGAAATACGGTACCTTTTAAATGGTGAAAGAATTTATCAAATCGATGCAATGGATTCCGAGTATACTTTCCTCATATAAACTAACATACATAATCGGCTGTGTCTATATTATTAGTAGGGATTTTTAAAATTTCGAACAGAAGAACCGAAGTGAAATATTTGTAGCATATTATTGAGATAGATGGAAAAGTCTTCTGCCTATAGTGGTACTCGTAGGTCTAATTCGACCGCAGAATGACAAGTGGTGTAGCGAGCGCGCCGTGCGGTGCGGAAGCGGCGGCTACAAGACACCGTTGTCGCTGGCACACTGCCCATGACCGACGAACCGCCTCCATGGTTACATCACTAAGGGTCTGACGATTTATTCTCACACGTCTATGCAAATGGACATGCCAGAAATAAATTTTAACGCTGATTGGTTTTGTTAATTTAGCACGGGCAGAAACAACAGTTCGTGTTTATTTATTTGTTTTTATGTAACAGAGAATGGATGGATATCCATTGTTTATAGAGAAATTGGAACAAAGTTAAGTGCATACGTATTTGTTACATTTGTATTCTTTTTTATTTTAAAAATGTATTTAAGTAAATATACAGAGTTTTTTAATTTTTTTATTTACACAATCCAGTTGAATCACTAAGTGGCATTATATGTTTATGAACTACTAGCTGTTACCCGCGGCTTCGCACGCGCTTTTTGAATATATTAAATACATTTAAAATCGTTATTAGATGTGTAGATAACAAAAATACTCTTTCAAAAATATTTGTAAGTATGACACGCACATCATCTACAGTAACAGGTAACATGTACATTATATATGTGAATACTAATAGTGTATCGAATGGGGTGTGATTTATCATCAGCCACATAGCTGGAACTTTAAACTACTATCTATATATCAGTGCTCACTTACACTATATAAGAAAGTAATGAAAATATTAAGCTATACATTACTGAACAATATGTGTTAAATCTTTTATTATATAAATATAATATGTCCACATTGTTGATACAATCAAGTTATTAATATACCTTGCTATAATTTAAATCACATATAAACATTTGACTTTAAATTATATTTATTCTTGGAGTCCAGTACAATGTACGTCACTCACGCATGTTTACAATGAACAACATATTTTTGTTCAATTTCACACATACGAATACACGGATAACAGTTCATCACAACAGTGTCAACAAAGTCGTGTTCCACATAAGATCAAAACGTATCTTCTTGCCGTTTTTACCAATATATAAAATGACTCTTGGACAAGGTTTAGGTATGGTTTGTCTTATTATCAGGGCGGGTATCGTCTGCTGAACCCGCTAGCTTAAAATAAAACAGCTAATTAGTTAGTTATTTGCCCGTAAAATTCCCGTTCCAATATTACTTGTAGTCCGTTGAAGCTGTTAAGACCTTGCTAGATGAATAGCATAGTCATTTCTAAGGAAAAAAAACCGTTCAAATAGTTCCAGTCGTTTCGGAGATTACCCGAATTGCACGGAACAAATAAACAAACAGACATATCGACAGAATTTAAAAAAATGTTGATAGTTGTAGCACCGCAGATATATGTATTCATCAAAAAGTATTTATTTTAATATTATATACACACACTTTATACTTATAATATGCAATATATCACAAAAATTGGGAACAAAACTAACGTAGAATAAACTTTTTGAGGCGTTTTTGGAGGGATTTCAGTCTGTCGTGTAAGGGATTTTATATTTTATTCATAATCTTGTGTTATTTAACTCTATATTGTGTAAAATTGGTGGCGTTTTATGTAATATGGTTTGTTTATTGTGCATAAGTGAAATGAATGAAACATAATACCACGGAGCATGAATTCTGTAGTCTTGAAAATTAAGAAAATAAAAATTTACGAAATATTATACTATATATAATATTTACAATAACTTAGACATAAAAGAAAACTGGGTAGAGAATACATAAGAACTACCTATATTGACAACTTCAGAATCGGCAGTATGGATTAATTCCTTCGCCTGTCTTGATGGACGAATATTATTACTACTAACCTTTTAGAATAGCAGCACAAAATAGACTTTAAAAATGTTTGCGATAGCAACGTACTACATATAATCAATAATTGGAATTAAAAATAACGTAGAATAAACTTTTGAACAGGAACACAAAATAAACCCTAATAATATTTCCGATAGAATGTTATCATGTTACCATAGCAACGCATATAATACTGACACTGACACGCAGCGGATGCTTTAAAAATAGCCCGATTTTGAGGCATTCTTCGTTAGTGCTCCGCTCCTATTGGTTTTAACGTGATAATATGTATCCTATAGCCAACCTCGATAAATGAGCTACCTAACACTAAAAGAAACTTTCAAATCGGACCGGTAGTTTTTGAGATTACCGCGTTCAACCAAACAAACAACCAAACAAACAAACAAACTCTTCAGCTTAATAATATTAGTATAGATGTTTATGTCCTTAAACCAATATATGTATATATTCGAATCTGTAGAATATTTTTTAGACGATTTTTTTTTACTATAATTCAAATATTTAAAAGAACAGATAAAAATAAAACTGAATACTTATTTTAGATCATATGTGTTTTTCATGACATCATTTTTAATCATATTGTTTTGCTGTACTTGTTAAATCATTATTTATTTCTTAATACAAATGCGTCTGTAGCCGTGACCATAGCTTATGCTTATAAACATAAAGTAAATTTTCAAAAAAAGAATTAACCGACTTCAATATTAATCAGAGGCATAAAAATAAGGCACTGAAAACCGGAAAATAAATAGTTTATCAAATTAACCAAATTTAACGAAACATATGAATATGTATGCTACCAAGAGATGTATGTGCCTTTGTACCTAGATGTAGATGATATGATTTTCGGTTGGCACCGATTTCCAATACATCTCTTGGTAGCATACATATTCATATGTTTCATTAAATTTGGTTAATTTGATAAACTATTTATTTTCCGGTTTTCAGTGCCTTATTTTTATGCCTCTGATTAATATTGAAGTCGGTTAATTCTTTTTTTTGAAAGTTTACTTTATTTTTCCATTTTTAGTGTACATAATTTTTTTTTCTATAACATGTGGGTCACCTGATGGTAAGTGATCACCGTCGCCCATGGATACCTGCAACACGAGAGGAATCACAGATGCGTTGCCGGCCCTTAAGAAAGGAGTAGACTTGTTTCTTGAAAGTTGTGTTACTTTGTCAGGGATCCCATAATCAGAACCTAACCAAACTCTCATCAAACTACCCTTGAAGAACACCCTTTACAATAAAAAAGGAATCATCGAAATTGGTTGGCATGATATTGAGTTATTCGTCTATTTGTCGTATACACACCAAATGCAAATTTAACACTTATACGGTTTTGCACTGGATGCCGTTGACAGAACTGGACCAAAAAAAAATGGGACCACACGGGAAGCACTAGCTTTCAAATAAAAAAAGAATCTTCAAAATCGGTTCAGCCAGTCCAAAGTTATGAGGTAACAAACATAAAAAAAAAACATACAGTCGAATTGATAACCTCCTCCTTTTTTTGAAGTCGGTTAAAAAGATGTACTAACGAGATTTTAACATGAAACCGAAAAGGAGGAGACCTAGATGCGTAACTGATTAAATCCACTTGTATTCACATTTTGTAAGTATTTTGAACACAGTCAACCCTAAAGTAAGTCGTTAATGAAATAATTAAATAATACCATTAATTAAATTTTTACTTGAGTAGAGCTGTTTGTAAGCTAATACATGTAATGTTAAACGGAACATATGTACCGTGTAAACCTACAATACAAATTAATAGTACCAAACTTTCCGCAACTTCGTACGCGTTAACTGTGGTATAAAACAGTCTATAATCATCATTATGAACGTAGCTTTCCATCAATAATAGAATCGAATGGTTAATTTTAGTGATTACCTCTCATAAATGTATTACTACCAACTTAACTCTTTAAATAGTAGTAAAGATGCAAAATAACAAATTTTTAACCTTGCATTGAGAAATGAGAACAATACTAGTTTATAATGGAAACAATGTCATACTCAATAGTAAAAAATATTTATTATTCATAAATAAATAGCATAACAGACAAGTGAAATTAAAATGAGCCCGGAAACGTGTCACAGGCTGAGTAAACTACAAAGTCAAACAACAGCAGTTACGGTTGTAGTAGCGATGCCATCTGATTCTACTGGAATCGGGCTTACAATGCGTACGGTGGATATTTTTTTGTTTGCTGATGTTACTTTCATATTATAATGACAATGACTTTACTCTAGACACGCATTTCAACGCTGAAATTATAGTGGGCATCAAGTAACTGACAATTGACTAACCCTCAGATAGTCAAAGCACGTATGCGTCAAGAAAGCAACGCCGCGCCCCCATATGAAAAGACTAAACTCGTTGCTTTATAAACTTTTGTTAAGTATGTTCTTAGTTGTTCAAAATATTATTCATGTTACGAAAATAAATAAATAATAATAGATAAAGACATCTTACTGAATTCAACTCGTTTCCATATTTCTGGAATTATGCTAGTGCGAGTAGTAATAATAATTCTCTGCGTCATGACATCCGGATTTCACTATCCGTATTACAGCCGAGCCCCTTTAAAACTGATTCGGTGTTTATTACAAAAAAGTTAAAAACGTATTAAATACTTGCTTTAAAAAGGTTTCGTACTAAATGCATCGCAGTCGCCCGAGGAAAGTTCGCGTTATCCTTTTTACGCAAGTCCAATCAAATCTGACCAAAGCGAGACAAAAGAGCAAGATGGCGAACATTCAGCCAGCGCGGTGTATTTCAAACGTAACCTTTTTAAAGCAAGTATTCAATACGTATTTAATTTGTTTGTATTAACATCGATAGAGTTTTAGTTTTAAATTGCTTATCTAGATAGAATATATAAAGTAATTGTATAATGTTGTGTTACAAAGTGTAGTAACAGTCTAACATCGGCTCTGACGCGCGACTACACCACAATAAACTCGTGACGCAATCACATATCCACCTACTGGCCGCTTCATAAAGCTTTTTATTGCAATCGTTGAGACGATTCATTCCAAAAACATCGCGTGACTCACACTATTAATGGATTATTTTGTTTTCTATACATTATTTATTACATAAACAAGGAAAATTAATAATTAGGCGTCCCTATGTAAGAAAATAACAGAACCGGTTTTCCGTACGATATATTGACGAATGACTAGAATATAAATCGTTCTTTGTGTAATATAAATTTAATTTGTATCTAATTTTGGTGTGATTGACTGGCAATCGACATAATGGCACCCAGCCAGTGGCAAATAAACGATAGATGTGCACCTTGTAATCCTACATACTTACATTACATTGAAAGCGAAATTTGACGTCAATTCAAAATAGCTGTATAAGCGGGTATTAAAGATAAAATGAAATATGGTTACTACACCAATTTATGAATACAACTGCACATTATAATAACCCGCATTGTAAACGCGCTGCCGATTGCCTATTTCGAAACTATATGAATCGTGCGACTAGCTGCCGCTGCCACTTATTCTCTAATTACTGATACCAATTCCATTAGCGAACGTTATTGTGTAAATTGACAAAGGCAGATCGTAAAATCGACGAAATAATACCTCACCGACTCAAATAGAAAATCATATTATTTGTAATTAAAATTCTTGTAATAGTACAATACGTAAACAGGATCATTATCTCCGTTAGTAAATGCACATAAAAACTACAAACTTAAATGGAAAATCAACAGAACAACTAACCTATCCACTCATTATGTACATATGTGTGTCGCAAGGGCCTTGTTTTTTACCATTTATATGTTCTATTGCGAGGCGGGAATTCTGCTAATCGTCGTTGGCAACATTTTACAAATGCCATAGACGTCGTTGCCGCAGTAAATGAGTGTAATTTAACCGTAGGCTGGCCTGCTCAGTTCTTTTAGTTGAACCTTCTGATGTGGCGGTTACTCATAAATCTCTTAGTAGTGTGGTACAAAAAGTAATACCGGATTACAATGAACCGTTGATCGCCTATGTTGTTCGATTTCATTGCTGAGTGCCATCGTTATGGTTGTACAGGTGTTATCTGTTCTGAGAGTCGCCCACGCGGTTGTACGAGTAAATCACCGAACAAGAGGCGGCGCGCCGCCATGCCACTCCGCACCGCGTGCGTTGCCGGTACAATCTATGCAAATCGCTGCCTCAGACTTGTTGCTCTCGCCTCGACTCCTTTCGAAATGCATACTAAATAGCTCAACGACCACGCCAGCTTTTGTTACAACTTTTTCACTTCACCGTCTATAACTCAGTCGTGCTTAATAGAATCATTTGGTGTATTGAAAACAATAACTCCTATTGCTTAACTTTTTTTGAAATCTAAACTTTGTAACAAGGTTTTTTTGTGTAAGGTATAGAATAAAGTAAATATTCTCATGGTGTTCTAAGAATAAGACACAGAATGTAACCAGAGATGTTGCCCCCGTTCTTCCGCATAGATGCTACTCGCATTGCAATCGGATTATACTTGATACCGTCAAGAAATATTATTGCGCTTGTTTGCTCGACCTAAGCAGTTATTTACTGTGAGAATCGGAAACGGGTCACTGCAGTACTGACCAAGTAAGGAGGCAATACGTAATCTTGGTATTCACTTTAAATCAGTTCCTTGTGCAACTTACGTTGTTATTTTTTTTTAGATTAAAATCAGTCATATCCTGTATCGATAACAATAAAAATTATCATTTTATGTATCGTAATCACAAAGTCGACTATATGTCACTTACACCTTTTACTGTATTTATTTTATGTAACATTATAAAGTTATATATATTCCCTTAAAAATATCTTTAATTTATTAATAAATCTCATATTTTAGTATAAATTTATCATATCATCACTTCACGACAAACATACTTATTACTAACTTTACTCAGACAGAAATCTATACAGGAATATTTTTTCGAAATATATGTGCATTATATAGTATCTTACGTATTGATTTTGATGAAAAAATGATAACTAAAAACCATATATCTTTAAGTTGTAATCTTTTGACTGTGCTTTGTTATTATGGACATAAACTATTTTAATGTTTACAGTAAAAAAAAGCGGAATGGAGTGCGTTTTGCATCGGTTCAGTGGTCATTGAACCCTCGCGATTTGTCGACAGAAATTGTCTCCCACCAACGCAGCCCAGCTGTCTCTATACACCGTAACCGTTAGTGGTACTAATTGCATCGACTGCCATTACTTTATAGCCCTCTGCGATACAAATTCACAAGATAAACTATTTCGATTTGCTTATACATTTCACTCGAGCATGAGGTATACGGATTAACCGATTTCAGAGCACTCGAGATGTTCGCAACAAACTTGTTGCACGCTAAGAGCGTACCTAGCATAGACATAAACTTAGTTAAACTCGCCGTCGGCAACATTGCCGGCTTCAATGCAGTTCAAATTAATTCCATTATCAGCGCACCTTGATCTCGCTAAAGCTCTCAGATTCCCTTCATTAGCCGCCTGTACGCGTCTGCGTAATAATGAAACACACGATATAACACTCTAGCTCTTAAACTAATAGTGAAGACTCACTTCCAATTCCAACTGTAAAATACTCGCTTAGAACCTTTAATATGGACATTAAAGTATTACTCAATATTCAAAGGATGGGCGTCTCAAACTCACGCACAGAGCGGTGGAAGTTGGTCATGAATTCATTGTTTTTAACGTGGTCGTGTGATATTGAACCACAATAGGAAAGAGTTCAGGTCACGTTTGAAATCTGTACGATTGTAGAATATTAACTCGACGAAATATATTGAATGGGCTGGGTTTTTAGAATTCTTCCATAAAAGATATACATTATTGAATAATAAGTACAAGCCGCTTCCTTGTTTTGCATTCATAAAGAGTTGTGTAATGTTATATTGTCGCGGAAAAGGTGTAATTCTTTCTCAATATCACATCGTACGTTGAACACCAATATTCAATAAAAAAATTAAGTATGAAAATAATTTTACTCATAATAGAATCATATTATTTAGTAGTTGCATCAGTTTATGACGTTAATTTCGTGTAGAAATAAATACTTTCTTTCTACGATGTTAGATATTTTTTAGGATCAATAAATTTACTTACCAATTACTACTACGTTGTAAGTGCATGGCGTATGTGACTAGAGCAATGTAATTAATTTATTGCACACTTAACGCTTCTGTGGTTACCTACCGGCCGTTCTTATCAGTAATTTGTGCCAGCAACGTTACGCGCTAACGCTTCCTCTTTACACCATTATAAATGCAATCTCTGCATCCGGTTTGCGAAAGAGTCCTACAAGTAATAAGGATTTCATTCCATATTGCTTCTTCGAATTGCACCGCTCTAACGAATCAAAATAGGACGAATAAAGCTGAACCGTATCTAATTTTGAACGCAATAAATTCTAAATGTCATGGCGCAGTTTCATCTAGAAGTAAAGGGCGAGTTGTATGTATGTTTATAGTATTATAAACGTATCGATGTTAATCAATTACAAGTGTTTCTTGGAAACCGAAAGCACTATTAGCACTCAGTAACTTCGCAAGTTATGTCCTGTGACATATTACTTTATATTCAGGCGGGACCGACGGGCGGGCGCGTCGACATACGACATTATTTACATATAAGTCGTTGTTCCTATGCTCATTCAAGCCCGGCTCGTTCGGGCCAGTCTGATTTATCGCCTTAATTTCATAAGTATCTCTTTGTTGCCATGGCATCTATATCATATTCTCTTAGTATGTCACCTTTATTGAAGATGCCCCTGAGAGGATTATAATCGTCTAATATGAAATCGATTTGCGTGGGTATTTTATGTTCTTATGCAATATATTAAAAAGTTGATCTATTACTATAGATGCTTCTTTATTTACCTGTGGAGGATACCTCAGGTTCGTTTTTGTATATAACTCAAAATAATAACTCAAAAAAAATATCAATGCAATCATGTTAAGTAAAACCGCTTGCTTTTCAAGAATTTATTGCTCTTAATATACATTCGAATGTATGCATATAAATAAATTATAATACTCTAACATTTTAAATTGCGACTTATATTGTAAGACGAGCTGCGACGTTCTCTTGGAAATCGCAATCTGAGTCTTAATTCACAGCTGGCAAGTCGACGATGATGATTCATTAAGCTCGCCTTCCACATACAATACATATTTTGGTTTAAATTCTCCGAATTAAGGTTCAAAATAGGTAAACAAACGTCAATTTATAGTTCTTTCGGAACTGAGGATACGTAAAATTGGCAAGCGTCTACGTGACTCATAGGTGCGCTCCCAAGATCATCGTTATGGACGCTCAGTGAACGCAGTGGATACTCAAAACTGAAAGAAAAAATTGGCATCGACACCTGCAAGAGTCAACGCGATTGTGAATTATCATAATTCAAGAATATTTTCAGAAACGCTCGGGCCGTGATTCAGGAAATTTTGGTTTTGATTATTTGCCAACTCAATCGTATAAGTGTTACCTTTTACTCGAAACTAATTGTAGGAAACGTGTATTGCGTTCGTTATTACAGATGGATAAGATTAACAATAGAGCTTGTAGGGTTGCATAAGTTAGATCTGTGCATATGTTTCGGCGTTAATGCTTAGCACCGACTAACACTGCGGCGGTAATTTGGTAAGCAGTAGCGGGCTTGTCGTTGTTGCATTCTGTGGTAACATGGTAAGCCCTAGACAGCCGTGAGCTGAGCATAGTAAGGACTTGTATACAGTGTGTGTACCACGTAAGCCACGTGGTCCACTCGCTCCTTTGTCCGGCACACGTCTCTTGCAGTTTGTAAACATTCACACTGTCAAATAAACATCTTTGTGTATGATAGTACGCATCATTACGCACGCCCGGTTTTATAAAACATTCTCAACACAACGGTATACCAATGAGGTATTAATAAAAGTCTATTGCCCTATATTGTGATGAATAAAAGACGGGCTGCTTCCATTGAATAATTAATTGAACAGGGGCGACGAAATTAAAGTAGAATCGGCTTGTGTTATCGATTTAATAAAAGCGTGTATTATATAACCTTTTGGTTTCTTTATAATTTGATGTCTAAATTATATTTTACAAAGTGATTTTAATACAGATTATAATGTTTAAATTGAGAAATCTATATATATACAAATTCGATTTATGTTCATATCAGTGGTCTCAGGGTTATATATAGCATATAGTTATATTGTAAGACGTACATATACGAATAGAAAACTGATTATTTAATTTAAAAAAGTACACCTTAACGCGCCTAAAGAAGTTTTCACTTCAAAAACACTGTATGCTAGTTATTTTACGTTATATTGGCGTGTAGCATATAAGAAAATATTTGAGAGAGCATTTTAATGAGTTGTAACATAATTGACCTTTTATGACATAACCGAATACACGAAAACCACACGGTGGGCCGATTTGAGCAAACCCGTGGAGCAGCGGACGGTCAACCGAAAATTAATTAACATACTTCGAGAGCACACAACCCTTCGCGCGGACGCGACGCGCCTCACAGGTGGCCTCTTTCACCCACCCTCGTAAACGTACCCCTGGGGCAGGCCTACCAGCGATCCAATAAAGTAACAAATATTACATTACCCTCAGCGTTCGTGATTATCACGCGGCGACACCGTTTCTATTGTTTACAATATAAATTTTTGGTTTGGTTAGTTGACACCAAGTTTTTTTAAAAAACATAAATCATCGAGATATTAAATAAAGACTGTAATATATTTAGAGTACCATTTTCTTAAGAACACGCGATTTTCTGATAATGTGTCCATACTGTTTTGACTATAAAATCAAAAGAGTTAAAATAAAGTTTTCAATTTATCATAAATTTTGCTATACTGTGATCTAAGAATATAACTTGCGGGTGAAGTCCACAGATTAATTATGAATGGAAGTTTTAGAAATTTGCGCTTACATAAATTTCATAAATTTTGATGGATAGAAGACTTAATGGAGGTGAAGGATAATTTAGTTCATAAGATATTAAATATTTGAAGGTCGCTACGATACTGTTCCAAGAATAGTATCTACTTCAACGCAAAAGAGCTATTTGACTTTCTTACTTATATAAATATAGCATTTTATTAAATCATACGCTTTGGTAGAGCGACTATGTTCATATACAAAAACATATGTGAATTAATTTTGAATTACTTTGAAGGCTTTATCTTGCATAGATACAATGATCCGATTCGGGTCAAATATGCAATGTTTTATTCGGTATATAGTAGCCATTTTAAACGTAATTTTGTAATGCATCTTTCATAGAAATTTTATTCCCTATTAGCAAAAACCTGAGACAGTCGCTTTACATAAGTTTCTCTTGAGACTACTTTGTCTCCAGCAAGATTGTTAGTTATAGATAGGATAGTGTGTGAATGCATTAGTTTTATAGATAATTTCCCGGCATTTCTGGCGAGTCACCTTCGATGTAGGTCCAGTACAGGTCAGAAGTAAGAGAATTGCAAACAAAATTGTTATTCTTTGATAATGTAAAAACATGATATACAAAAAATATTTCTTATAATATTGTAATGCATTTTTTTTCGATATGACTACGCTATTGACCTAGCAAGGTCTTAACAGCTTCACCGGACTACTAAGGCGAGCGCTTAAGGCACTCAGTCCATTTTATTTTGGTAACCAGCTCAAGGGTGCACGGCACACCTCGGCTTGGCTGTTGCCTGTTGCATGCAAAATCGCGACCTATCTTAGCTAACCTAGCTAACTATTCATATATGTATGAGTTGTTGAAACGTATATGTGTACCAAGCATACACGCCTCAACAACTCCTCCATGTATTTATTATCGGAAAATTGAGAGTTTTTCAGTTCGATAAGGGAAAAAAAAGTAAACCCTTCCACTTTCATGTGTAAGAGTGTAGCGTGCATGTGTGTGGGGGTGATCGTGTAGTGTTGTTGCGGTGATGTATATTTGTGTGTCACCGTATCGCGCAAGCAACGCACTCAATGGCTCCTTACCGAGAGATCGAACCTAGGCTTGAGCCGCTGCCGCGGGAGACCTAATCGGGTTTGTAACGCATTACTATTGTCCAAAAAGACCAAGAATTCAACAGAATAAACATACCTACTTGACGCAAAGAATTCAGGCCGGATACATCGTTAGATTTTTCTTCCATAGCTAAAACAGCTCGTCTAATCGAGGCCCTCGCTCTGTTTTAGGTTTTATAGATTTTGCTAGCAACACGCGATGTAGAGGGCCCACACTGCATTAAATTACCTGACTTATTCCGTTACCGATGTTAAATGCATTCCTGTTACAGGAATCGCGTGCAAACTACCTATGTTTCGTACTTTTGAAGACTATATTTTATGCACTTTTTACCAAAATTAATCATATATGTTTTAATGTATGGTAACACACTTTTGTATAGTGGATTAATTACAGTGGATTCGATCAACTCCGATTTCACTGTTTGGTGAGATGTCCATAGTTATAAATCCTGTCACAATGACTCGTATTGACGTTGTTTCGGGAATAGCTTGTGTTTATATAGACGCATAAATTGGAAAAATGTTTTTTTGTTTCCTTCGCTGTAGTATTTGGAAATCGACCACGGAATAACGCAGCAGAATCTCGATGGACCTTGGTGATCACTATTGATTTTATGGTTTGACTAAATATGTACTGCAATATTTTATCAAGAAATATATGATGTGGACGGAAAATTAAAATCTTAGGAATAAAACTGGCTATAAATAAGAACGTCTATGAAGAAAAGTACTGGGACATATTTGTACGTGTTAGGAACTATATGTTTTATTTGAAAAATTACATTAAGATTATAAATGACAAGCCAAAGACTTGAAAATAGGTTATATGTATTTATATCAAGGTAATTTATACAGTAACAGGAACGCTTTTTTATTTCCAGTGCTCAGTGGCTTACATTGAACTGAAGCTGAGAAAAAAAAGCTATCACAAACCACCATACAATATATTTCTGAATATTAAGTGATATTGGTAATGTTTTAAAACAATTTTACCATAACGAATTTCACTCATTGTTTATTTGAAATCTTAGAACGAATTTCATCGAAAAACATAAAATACGACTGATAACTCAAATCTAATCTAAGAATCAAATTCTATTTAAATAAATTATTTTTTTATATAATAAAATTAACCTGATGATTTTCACGATACCGATATGGCATTCATGTTATATAGAATTATAAATACCGGTTCTTTAATAACTGGTTATTATGAAATGTTTATATATGGATACTATTATTATTCATTATATGACACGGTAGAACCATAAACACCTGTTAAACAAAGGTTTTTGTATGAACGCACTGTCCTGCCTTTACCTCGATTATGAGTAACATTAACTACCTATCTATTATAAACAGTGTGCCTTCATAACGCCTACGCCGCCGCCGATAATGTTTAAATCTCAGCGGTTCAAATGATCTGAAGCGCTTACTCCAGTTCTATTTCGACTTTACGTTTTGGATATTCTTCAAAAGATTATAAATATGATACGTCAGTATTATTTGAATTATTACATAGTATAGAAGGCGAATGTAAAGTTGACTTCATTTTTTTAATAAAGTTACATTGTGTACTTAGAAATCGTTGTATATTCTGTTTAAAACTCTTTATATGTTAAATATGTATTAATGTACGCATAATATTTTTATAAGAACTAGCTGTGTCCTGCGGTTTTATTCGCGTTTGATTTTTCCACGGCTGCTGAAACTCCGCACCACCATCCAACACACCCCCAATATTACTTTGAACTTGCTTAGCGTAATCTCTGGCTTATATTGTAAATGATAAAAGCTCCGCTCTTAGCTATCATACCATGATGTTTTATAGCTCAAAACGTTCTTCAATAAATTGTCTAAGATATTCAAAATTAATTTAGTTCCGGTTTGTGTTTTCAGAAATTGACTCGTTTAAACAAACAAAAAAAAATACGACGAACTATTTTATGATCTATATAGAATTACTTTAACTTCCACAGTGCAAACTATACATATTCTGGATTTAATGTCCCTTGTATGAGATCTCTTTTTTTAAATAATTAAATGTTTTCAATTCCTCCACGTGTGTATTTACATAATCAAATAAAGTTTGTTGTTTATTATTTTTAAGCACCGTTCTCTTGTAATTATCTTTCTGTTTATTTATCAAATAGTAATAATAATAATAAAAAAGGAAACAAAGTACAGAAAAAATAATTACAAAAGCAATAGTCTGGTGATCAAAAAATAACGTAACCCGAACGAGCACAAAATATTTGTCGGTTGTAGGTATTATGAAGAGTGCGACCCCATCCTGTGAACGCGAGGGTTCTGCTTATTGCGGACACTTGTCATATCAGCACAATGAGCGGCCCGGAACGATGCTTTATTATTTTAATTATTGCACGTTGACGATGCGCCCTTTGTCAGCCAACCGCGAGCGAGACTGCCCGAATTAGTCACTGCTGTATAATAATTGCCCTAATTGAAGATCCTTCATATAACTGCCTATCTGTATGTACGGATTTATCTCTATGTCGTCCTGTGTGGTTTATGTGTATTTGTCAGAACAACTTATACGGTTGTATGCGGATTGTAATTGTTTTAAATAACATTAATTTGAGTTACAGATGAATTAGGATTAAGAAGCCAAATTTACGTTTAATTTCACATTTTTATTTTTTAGAGTTAAGTATATAACAAACTTATGGGTATCATACTTATAAATTATTTAATTCTGTTTATTTTATATAAAGAATTTGGATTTAAATTTTCAGAATTCGTCAGTGTTACTTGTCACTTCTAAAAGAAAGTGTATCACCAAACTGGATAACTTGTATTCATTTCAAATATTAACAATTTCAGTAAGTGGTCCCCGTGACTTCTCAAAAAACTGGTTTTGCGATTTCATGGTTAGCATTCATGAAATATTCATTTTGGCCAGTATTTTTTATGCTAATTTTATTATTACTACAAAACTATTACCCGTTTTGATTTATCTCTGATAGTGTCTATTGTGATTGCTTACCATCATCATCTTCTTATCCCACTTAAGTAGGGTCGGAACAACATGTTTTCATATACCACTCCGCCCTATCAGTATTCACACCTTCTATACAGATATCATTTTTCGGTTTTCCTCTACTACTATATCATTCTACTTTCATACTCAAAGCTTTTCTTGTTACATAACTTTCACCTGGACTCATAATATGCCCATAGCAGGATATCCTGTTACTCCTCAACTCCTCTGTCCCTCACTCTTAATCTTATGATGATGATTCATGATTTCACTACTTACCCACTATGAAATAGAGTAAATATATATATATATATATAATTGTTATCGCCAAAATCTGATCAAAATTCGTTGAGTCACATCGGAGATTATCACATAGAAGCAATATGCGCTTGAAGAATCATATAATATAGATTGTTTAGATAATGCTCGTAACAAGAAAATGTAATTCATGTTCATCATAAAAATCTTGGAATAGATAAAGGAATACCGTGTACATCTGTGTTATAAACTTTTCTGTCAATTTATAATAGTCCTAAATATATGTGGGTTTTGAATTAAACACGCGACTCAACATAACAATGGCAGTAGTAAGGCAACTGTGAATTAGTTGCGTCAATGCAGAGCGTGTTGACACGACAGGCACAAGTTGCTATGCCGGCTACAAGTGTGTACATCGACGTTATTATACGATTGTGAAATGATTGTTTCTCCATTTCAAATTAAACTTTTATATTCGCTCTAATCAAACCGTCACGTACTGAACATAATTATGACTATGTAATTACGATTTAAATTGCCGCGGTAGTCGAGTTTGTTGCGGCTGTCCAACTCTATAATGAACTCCTCATTCTGATCAGGATTATCGAATTTTTGAACAATAATATTGTAACGTTGATAAAAATAACTTAATGTTGTTTTTTGCGAATAGTTTGTGATTAAAGAAAATGTTATTTTTAACTAATCGAAACTCGCGAATTCATCTTAGTTGTTTATTATTTTGACAAAAATTGAAAGCTAAAACGACAGAAAAAATTGTTTTCTAAACAAAGTTATTCGTTTACTCCCCCTGTTTTGCGAATGCGCATCACACCACTTGCCAGTTACCACACTTCACATATGGCTGAATACGTAGTGATTATGAAAATCACAGTTCTTTAGAACTGTAATAACTTCACATTTAATGAAGGCATTAGAGGATTAAAAATAAACAAATTTCATCGAAATCAATCCAGTAGGTTTTTGCGTGATACATGCACATCGGCAGATCTTTATTATTCTATTTCTATATAATAGTACTATTAATAATAAAAACATTGTTTTTCAGTTGTCTCAAATATCGTATATTAAAATGGATGTTTACAATAAATTACATGCGATAAAAAATTGCACTTTAAGATACACATGCGATAATTTGTCATGTTTGAATCATCGGGCTTTTTTTTAAAATCTAATTTAATCAAAATAAATATATACTTAGATTATTACTTCTATGTAACATTAAAATAAACAATAATTTATAGATTAGATATGATGTGAACTTGATTATCCACAATCATCTTTATGTTTCATCTGTAATCATTAATTAACCTATAAGCAACTGTTTCGGTAGTACTGTTTTGATTCGTATTGATATTTTTTTAATTTGTTGTATTTAATGAATCATAATAATCGAACTATTGTGGTAGAACATTTTCTAATGCTTGTCTCATTAATACTCTCAAGCTTTTTTTTACGTGGGGAAATCTCTTATGGATGCCCACCCTCCCGGGGGAGAGGATGGGTTATGTCCGACTCGCACGGACTAATACCCCATGGTGTACCGACAGACCGTCAGGATCGTTCTACGCTATTCCCCTTGAATAGCCGCCCCAACGGTCCACCCAGCGGAAGGTTGCCGCTGGGCTCCTACCTATGGAGAGACAGCTGCGTACACGCCAGCTGCCCCCCCTCGTCCGCCTGACCTGTGCAATGAGGGGATGGGCCCCCCGACTACATTCTCTCAGGTCCGGCTATGGGGGCAGGAGGAGTTGGGCAAAGCGCCGCCTCCTCCTGCCGGTTCTCCGATGGCGAAGACTGCCACTGAGGGGTCCACCTCGCGGGCCCTCTCCGCTGCCTCCTTTTGCGAAATGACTTCCTCACAAAAGGAGACCACTGCTCGCCACGCCTGTTCGCTGCCGAGCATGGACGAGACCACGCTCGGCAGCGACAAATCCTCTCCTACCACCGCCACCAGAGTGCGGCGCTCCACCTCCCACGCAGCACACTCAGAGAGAGTGTGCTGCGCGGTATCTTCCTCAGCGCCGCACTCATGGCAGGCGGCGGTCTGCTCCCTGCGAGCGATCCGGTGCAGGTACCACCCGAAACAACCGTGTCTGGTCAGCACCTGCACCAGCCTGAACGACAGGGAGCCCCATCTCCTCCCAATCCAATCCCGCAGGACCGGACGGACGGCGTCGACGGTGTGCCTTCCGAAGTGCGCGTCCGCCAGGTCCTGCATTCACCTCCCTATAACCCCCTCCCGCAACTCCCGCCTTTTAACTTCTATCTCCCTGGGAGCCGGAGGCTCCCCACTACGCATCCTCGCCGCCGTGAATACATACACGGCGACGAGCACCCCAGCTTCCAGCTCCCAGGGAAGGGAGCCGGCGAGCGTAAAGGCCGCCACCGATGACACCGTTCGGTATGCCCGGATTGCTCTTAGTGCCACCGTACGCTACGTACTGCGCAACGCGCGCACTTTAGTGGCACCGAGAGCATCAGCCCACACCGGTGCCCCGTAGGCGGCTATCGCCCACGCGGCTCCCATGAAGAGTCGACGGCACCCGGCACCCGGCCCCCCAATATTGGGGATTAACCGGCCTTAGACAAGCATATCTTAATTCTTGCCTTAGAATATTGCTACCGGTGACTACTTCGACACTTAATGCCAATATAAAGTAATAGATATAAATTAAATTGTTTTTTTGTTGTTCATGCAAGTTATTCTTTAAAAAAATCTGAATCAATTTTAACGAGAGTTACACTAGTATCTACTAAGATAGAGGATTTGTTAGATTGTTATCTAGTTTATTAGTACTTGCTCTTTCCCATATACGCTAAGTAGTCGGTTCTTTTCATCGATATCGATTCACGCAAAAATGTAAACTTAATTTAAAACGATGATGGCTTACACTTAATATGTTCGGATATTGCGTCGATGGATATAGGTTCGAATTCTAGCAGCTGAGTCGGAGCTTCCAGTAACGAAGCACGCCATGGTGAAGCCATGGCATAGCGGTAGGACTTTTTCTAAATCCGCCTGGCTTGCCTCCATCCTCAAGTAGACAATCTGTCGCTAAGCATTTGTTGGTGTGTTCCGGCAGTTGCAACCCCCCTCTAACTTACCTAACTTAGCGTGTTTACTACGCTAGATCACATCGTCATTTACCATCAGATTAGATTGTAATCGAACGCTAAAACCTACAAAAAATTGAGCCGTCACGGGACGCTGAGCAGATGTGAAACATCGAAATTGTTTTGTATAAGTTTTGTGCATAAAAGAATAGATAACGACAGGTATCAGCTAATGGCATAATGAAAAGATAAAGTATTACAAATTTGTTCCATAAAATAATGACTGTTTATTTATTTTATTACATAAATATTCGTTTTTATTAAATACAAAATACAAAAATTCAAGTAGCCCCAGGCGCGGTGTGTTTGGCGGCATTTATCAAAAAGCGCTAGGTCGTCGACGCGTGCCACGTTACATTAATAGAACGAGTCGCCGACAAAACAATCTGAATCTTATGGTTATACAGATAGCATTGCAAATGTTTTTGAGTATTTCGTTAATAGTTTAAACTTCGTTTTTTGCGTCGCCACGTCTCACCACGCCTACAATCAGGTTTACTTTCGAATATGGATCCTTCACATCAATATAAAAAAGTTTTATTCAACTTAGTAGTTCGTAGGAAAATCCAAAAATGACGCTGCAGTAGCTGAATTTTATATCTTGATTATTGCAAATAAAAACACTCACTCACTTATTATTAATATAAAATCTTGTAATCAGAAAGAAACAAAAAAATTAAGCCCCTAACCCAAAGTGCAGTGGAACGGTGGCTTAAATAAAAATAGGATTGATAAAGTAGCGAGTAGAGGCAGTCGTGAAGGCGGGCGGCCGCATATTTTACTCTCTCGAGTCTCGATCCGCTCTTCATAAAGAAATTCTCCGTTTTGATATTATATTTATATTGTAAATGTTTCGTACCTGCATATTTGTAACAGTAAATATGAAAATTTCCGGAATGCCTGCGACCTCGCTTCTCCGATCTTTAGGGAGCAAAGATTATTCGGTATTAAGAAAATGTCGAATCGGGACCGACCCGAGTTTTATTTCTTATCGATATTTTT
>JACEII010000018.1:4994673-5014761 GCA_014332785.1 Antheraea mylitta
ATGTCGAATCGGGACCGACCCGAGTTTTATTTCTTATCGATATTTTTATAAATGGAACGTTGAATTAATTCAGTTCTCAAATTTAAGTCCTTACTCATATTATAAATCCGAATATTAGTTTGTTTGTTACGCTTTCATGCCTTAACTACACAAAAAAACCATAAGAAACAACTTTTTCAACTAAAATTGTTATATCTTTTTTTAATGATTTTTTTTTATATCATAGGAGGCAAACGAACACGCAGGTCATCTGATGTTAAGTGATCACCACCGTCCATAGACACCAGCAATACCAGGAGAGACGCAAGTGCCTTGCCAGCTTGTGTATTGGAGGAGGGAAAGGGGAAGGCCTCCGGCGGCAATCGAAACGCATCAACAAATATTGTTACTTTACGTCGGTTTTCTGTGGGTCGGGTGGGTACTACCCCGTGCGAGCCGACGCGTATATGCTGAAACCAGTAATAGCTTCAGCATGGCTCTACCACCTCCCAATTTGGTAAGTAACCGATTTAGCGCAAACGAAGTTGCGCGGGTCAACTAGTAATTCTATATATCAACAAAAAATAATTGGAATACGAAAGTAAAACAGCAAACTATGGAAATTAGATACGTACAATCAGAAGGATACACTTACGTAAATTTATTATCGCATTGACCATAACAATACGATTGGAAGTTTATAACTTTGGCATCCGACGAGGTAAACAAACGTGCTGTGACGTCACACGTACTCGAGACACGACGACACTCGACATTTACAATAGGTACTATTTAAACACTATAGTCTACATGTAATGTTCGTAAACGTATTGACTTTTAATCGAGATAAAATATAGTATTTTTCTTTGTACTACGAGATCGCTATATAAGAACTTTTATTGGAATTGAATAAGAAGTTTAGTAACAAAGACAAAAACAAATTGCATCTTGCATTTAATCGTATTCTATTATTGTTTTTTTTTTCTTAGAAATACTGAATGAAACAGGTGTTATCTTTATTGAGAGTTTATTACATGTTTACATCTCGTAAATTCATAAATGACTAGATTCCCATATATAATTTTTTCTCGTTTATCATCCACGCTGAGTCAATCTTTTAGTAATGCTTTTTGAAAATTCTTTACACCATACAAGGGGCTCGTCCCGAAATTACGTATTTCTCAAGATAAAATCAGCAGAGCATCGATAGTACCGTTATAAGTAACTAACTTTGCCCGCGTTTATAGTAGATTTAAGCGCCACGTCAAGCGGGTGTTAGTGTCAAAAGAGTGGATCAGTATGTGAACGATATTGATGTCTGGAATTGACTCCTCTCTGTGCATCCACTATAAGCTGTATGATGTATTGGAAGTGTGTGTAAAAAAATGTACCCTATCGAATTTCTTGCCGGTTCTTCTCGATTGCTAGGTCGTTTTCCGAACCGGTGGTAGTTTTTGACGTTCATAAGCGCCTTATTAGGACCTAAACTGAATAAAGTATTTTTGATTTTCTTCGTCCGCGTGGAAGCTAATGTAAAAAAAACAGTGATTATATAATCATCTGTTAGTAGTAGTATAGTCTATTTATTTATCTAATTTCCCTGATACTTAAGTCGCGTCGTCATTGAAATTACAATAACGTAGATAGAATGAACCGGTTTTAATGAAACCAAGACTAAATTTTTTAATATAATCATCTGTTAGTAGTAGTATAGTCCATTTATTTATCTAATTTCCTTGATACTTAAGTCGCGTCGTCATTGAAATTACAATAACGTAGAAAGAGTGAACCGATTTTAATGAAACCACGACTAAATTTTTTAATATAATCATCTGTTAGTAGTAGTATAGTCCATTTATTTATCTAATTTTCTTGATACTTAAGTCGCGTCGTCATTGAAATTACAATAACGTAGAAAGAGTGAACCGATTTTAATGAAACCCCGTCTAAATTTTTTAATATAATCATCTGTTAGTAGTAGTATAGTCCATTTATTTATCTAATTTCCCTGATACTTAAGTCGCGTCGTCATTGAAATTACAATAACTTTTGATATAGTGAACCGATTTTAATGAAACCGAGACTAAATTTTACTCGAGGATATGCCTTATGATTTTTCGTGAGGTTTTATCATGAACACAATACTTTAGCAAATGATGTGTGTTCATACAAACATACAGGCAGACATTTCAAAAAATGATTGAAATGTATTTCATTACCTATTCCAACACACCAGCAAAATTTTTTTCTACAAAAATCTAAAAGTACAGAGATACGTTAGAATTACATTCTTATTATATGTATAGACATGAAAGAATACGATAGCAAAATTTTCATATGTGTAAATGTATAGGGAAGAGTGCTCCTTGTAGTTTGTAGTCCCTAAATTATAGTTGGTACACAATCTGAATTTGGTATACTGAAGCCCATATTTATACGAATTCTTTACTCTTGTAAAATACGTTATTAGAGAGCTGATGTCCAAACGGTGTGGTGTTCATAATCTATCTAATACCTTTAAATGACCAATTCTTGTATATTTCTATATTTATATATATTCAAGATCTCGGCAACGGCGTCATCTATTTCCGTGAAACTTAGTATATAGGTAGTTTCAGGGACGATAAATCGATCTAGCTAGATTTTATTCATAGAAAACATTTTTTAACTGAGTTTTCAGACAATGAAAATGTATAGCCAGAATATAAAGGTAAATTTCACCGGCGCTGTCAAAAAATAGCTCAGATGGAAATCGGGTGCTTCGAAAATTCGTGTAACCCTAGTTCCAATCCGAGCGACAGCAGAAGTGTTATATTAAAAAAAATGTTCATTTTATAAGGCAATCGTAACAATTTATTTTTATTTAAAAATGTTTTTTAAATAACCGACCTAGGCTCGATCGCCCAGGTGCTTATATCTTAGCTTAACTAGTTTTGCCTCAGCGTTAATCTTTCATCAGCAAAATTTATAAGATAACTAGCTGTTGCCCGCGGCTTCGCACGCGTTTTTTTTAAATATATTAAATAAATTTAAAATTGTGATCACACATCTAGTGTAAATTACAATAATACTTTTTCAAAAATATTTGTAAGTATCACACGCACATCATCTACTGTAACAGGTACCGTGTACATTATACCTATATGTGAATACAAATAGTGAATCGAATGGGATGGGATTTATCATCAGCCACATAAACGGAACTTTTAACTGCTATATATCACACTCAGTGCTCACTTACACTATATAAGAAAATAATGAAAATATTAAGCTGAACATTATCGAACAATATGTGTTAAATCTTTTATTATATAGATATAAAGTGTCTTTTTTTTTTCGAAATGGCTACGCTATTGTCCCAGCGAGGTCTTAACAGCTTCACCGGACTGCCAAGGCGAGCGCTTAAGGCACTCAGCCGATTTTATTTTGGCAACCAGCTCAAGGGTGCACGGCACACCTCGGCTTAACTGTTGCCTGTTGCATGCAAAATCGCGACCTATCTTAACTAACCTAGCTAACTATTCATATATGTATGAGTTGTTGAACCAAGCATACACGCCTCAACAACTCCTCCATATATTTATTATCGGAAAATTGAGAGTTTTTGAGTTCGATAAGGAAAAAAAGTAAACCCTTCCACTTTCATGTATAAGCGTGTAGGCGTGCACGTGTGTGGGGGTGATCGTGTAGTGTTGTAGCGGTGATGTATATTTGTGTGTCACCGTATCGCGCAAGCAACGCACTCAAGGGCTCCCTACCGAGGGATCGAACCTAGGCTTGAGCCACTGCCGTGGGAGGCCTAATCGGGTATAATGTGTCCATAGTGTCAATATAATTAAGTTATTATCATACCTTGCTATAATTTAAATTACATATAATCATATGACTTTCAGTTACAACAGCGATGCCCTTGGTGTTACAGTTGTTCATAGGCGACGGTAACCACTTACCATCAGGTGGGCCGTCATCCTGCTTGCTGCCTTTTGGCATAAAAAAAAAATCTTGGTGTCCAGTACGGCACACGTGCATGTTAACAGTGAACAACATATTTTTGATTAATTTCACACAGAAGGATGCACGGATAATAGTTTATCACTACATAGTGTAAAACAAAGTCCTGTCCCACGTCTGTCTATATATGTCTGTTCACGATAAGATCAAAAACTACAGAATGAATCTTCATGTCGTTTTCACCAATATATAAAATGATTATTGGGCAAGGTATAGTTTGTCTTATTATCAGGGCGGGCAACGTCTGCTGAACCAGCTAACTTAAAATAAACCAGCTAATAAGTTACTTACTGGCCCGTAAAATTCCCGTTCAAATAGGTCTAGCCGTTTCGGAGATTACCCGGAACAAATAAAAAACAAACATATCGGCAGAATTAAAAAAAAAATGTTGATATTTGTAGCATCACATATATTTCTAATATAAAATACACTCACAAATTTATTTTTATTACACGTAATATATCACAAATAAAAAAATGGGAACAAAACTAACATAGAATAAAGTTTTTGAGGAGTTTTTGGCGGGATTTTAGTTTGTCATGTAGTGGATTTTATATTTTATTCATAATCTTGTGTTACTTGTCTCTACATTGTGTTAAATTTGTGACGTTTTATATAATATGGTTCGTTTATTGTGCATAAGTGAAATGCAAGAAAAATAATACCACAAAGCATGAATTCTGTGGTCTTGAAAATTAAGAAGATAAAAATTTACCAAATATTATACAGAGTATTTGTCTCTTATACCTTTACATTATCTTGGACATAAAAGAAAACTACCTATATTAACAACTTCAGAATTGGCAGTATGGATTAATTCCTTCGACTATGTTATTGGATGAATATTATTACTACTAAACCTTTTGAATAGCAACACATAATAAACTTTAGAAATGTTTCCGATATAAACGTACCACGTATAATTAAAAATTGGAAACAAAAGTAACGTAGAATAAACTCTTTGAATAGGAACACAAAATAAACCATGAAAATATTCACGATAGAATGTTATCGCGTTACCATGGCAACGCATATAATACTGACATTAACTTCCAAAATAGCCCGATTTTGAGACATTCTTTATTAGTGCTCAGCTCCTATTGGTTTTAACGAGATGATATGTAGCCTATAGCTATCCTCGATAAATAAGCTATCTAACACTAAAAGAAACTTTCAAATCTGACCGGTAGTTCTTGAGATTAGCGCGTTCAACCAAACAAACAAACTCTTCAGCTTTATAATATTAGTAAAGATAATGATTGTAAAGTATTGCACTTGGTAAATTTATCTTAATTAATTAATATTCAAATCTGCCGATGCCCAAGACTTAATTCATTTACTTTTTCGTAATACAACGAACAGTGGATAGGATAGTTGTAATAAAATAAATTAAATTATTTTCAGTAAATATCAAAATGCTGCTTCATATGGTGCTAGATGTGCGACATTCTGTATACTAAAAGAGCTCTTATACGTTAATATACAGTTTCTATACTTTAGTATCTAATTTATTTAGAAGGTTGAAGACGAAAAGCTACTAGGCTCAAAATTCGTAATATTCTGTATATATTTTTGTCCGTTTTATTTATGAGTTAGGAATCGTTATAATGTATTTTGTATATCCTCATTTGTCATTTGAAAGTCATTTGAAAATACACGTCTAAATGAACTTAATTATACGATCATATAATTAAGCTAACCAATATTACAACATTAACATTAACAATTCATAAATGCGTCATTCGCAAATTACCACTGCTTCAAGGTAATGTTTCAAGAACCATCTTATTTGCCGCCATCTGTTTTTAGTTAAATATAGATTACATTAGCCAACTTATTGTCTTGTTCCAAGAAACCTTAAATAATTTCTTTATAACATGTAGTAATTTTAAATAAAACTCAACAACGCTTATATATATTTGAGCCATTAAAATTATTTATAAAATTCAGTTTAAAATTAATATCTCAGATTATTTTATTTGTTACTTTTTAGTGTATGTAAACATTTAATGGCAGATTAACGATCTAGGATGGTTTTAAAAATACTAGAAACCTAGTTACAGAGAATAAAAAACGCCTTCTAACAATGTGTACAATATTGTACGGTTTTTTTTCTTATACGTATTCTGAGCATACAAGTGTGCTCGTAAAAATGTTTTATTTCTTTTACCTAAGCTAACTTTTTAACCTAAATCTCACCTGTTTGACGACGAGGTGGAAGGTGGTATATAAAACACGCTAAGCTCAAATAGAATACTGATTCATAAGTACAACCTTCTAAAAGAACATCATTTGGACAAATTCTTAAGTAGTAAGGTGATTACACGCCTAGCGTTTGTCTTATAAAAGTCTTGTATTGTATCATTACGATTCCATCTCCTTTGAGCAAACCATTAATGGGTAATTATCGCCTAAAAAGAAACTAATGTTCATTGTTTGCTTGTTGACAGCGAGCGGCGCGCTCGCAGCCGGCACCATTGCGTCTCCGTGGAGCACGGCGGCAGGCGCGCCCGACACCAATGGATCGGGCGGCGCCGATGCCAAGCACCTCGACGTTGGCGATGCCAGCGACGATGAAAAGGTAACCACATCTCTCGATCTATCCTATTCTTCTTCGCATTGCAATATAGTCCATCATCAGTTATAGTGGCAAATGCCCGGAGTATGAAAACGGGAATAAATTGCAGAAGCAATATTTAAAGTTCAAAGCGACACATTTCGAACCAGCCTATACAGACGTTGATATTCCTCAGATAACCTAGAAGCTATTACTGTGATATATACAGGTATTCGTCACAATGGAGATCGCAGACTTTCGCTAGTCTCTCGTGTCACGGTTTTGCAGTCACGTGCTCTTTTTTGCTCTGCGATGACAATAACAACATAGAAGCTTTCTCCAAATAATAAGCGTGGGTTTAGTGAACCAGGTCCTTTATATTCATTCATCCATAGATTCTTTATGCAACGTTTGGTTCAATAATTTGACATATTACTTTTCAATTTTCTATAAGTAACGTGATCAATCTCTTTTAATATATCTTAGTCGTAAACCTGAAATATATTGGTCGAGCGCTCTTAAGGAGGTAAAATAAATAATCAGATCATCTATAATCCAAATAAGTTTGTTTTTAGTAAATTCGTTCGGAGTAAAAGTGAAAAAAATCTACCTGTCAAAATGATGAAAGCCCCAGCACGTCTTAATGTTTGATGTTTTAACGCAGGTTATACACAAACAGACGACTGACCGATACAGCAATAAATTTAAGTAAAAACATCAACATTACTACTAATACATGTAGGAAAACATAAGTAAATATTGACCGCCGTTTAACAAAACCAGAAACGCTTCAAGTGGCTTCGTGGAACCATGATTCACGATGTTTTCAGCCGTCAGTTGGTCCAAGCCGAGGGCACCAGTTATTTTTGTTTTCTTTTGAGAATAGAATCAAGTCTATTAATTACAGTGACGCACTCCTCGACTTGTATCTATCTGAAACTGTAAGCAAGCCATCGTACGAACCTACATCTGTTTAATATTTGCAATACTGTCTTAACTTTTTGATCATATTTCTTATAAGTGCCTGTTTGAAATACTTATAGAATTCGTATGACGGTGTCGCGTCTCTGAATTTGAAGTGTGAGGCTAAAAATAAATAAATACTATTTTAATTAAATATGTCACTGAACAAATATCAATAGTAAATGCAATCATAAAGCAAACTGTTAAACAAAACGAATGCGAAACTCTATAAATATACTCTTAGGTCTTGAATCATCTGTATAATTACTTAATTTAAATACAATGAATAAATACGTAATTAATATAAAAAATTTCGTATTTAACATATTCCTATAACTTGTATAGGAATATATTATATCTTTAAAAATATAAGATAATTAAGAATCAAGAAGTTGTACCTACATAGTATTTGGAAGACATAAGGAAAACATGAGGGTGTAAGGGGTGTCGAGTAACATCTTAAGACTTGAGACACCCAAGCCAACCTCACCTGCACGTGGTGCACCCTGCTGATCAACGAACGAGGCAATGGCGATAGCGGGGTGGTAGGGTTTTACAGACCGACTGGGTCGCAACCACCATGTACATGGCGAAAAAGCCCGTCATAGTGACTCGCTTTTGCGCGTCGTGTTTCGGGATCAGCCTGTGCATATCCAGTACCGGGTGACTTTCGTCATTATGGCCGGCATGACAGCGGCGACCGACGATGGATGATCTGACTCTCGGTGGTCGCCACTGTTTTTGGACTGTACTATGCTTACCATCAGGTATAGTGCAGTCACGTTGTCGTGCGCCACAATAAAAAAAAAAAAATGAAAACAAAATTAAATAGTGATATACCGAAAACGTTGTTGTAAAATGCATGAAATAAAAGTTTTTCGTGGTAAATTTACTTTAAACTACGTGTTTTATCTTCCAATAATGAAACTATTTAAAAGGAAGCCATAACAATGTTTAAATGCGAATATTTGAAATGAGTTATACAATAAATGTAATAAAGCGTATTAAAAAGCAATATGCATATTATTAAATATTAGCATACAGTATCTATTTTTGGAGTTACAATGAATAGTAAATATCACGTTTCGGCGAGCGACGGCGGTCAAGGCCTGACGATGTTTGTTGAATGAGTAACGAATGCGATATGTCTTATGAGGAAGACGCGTTCCCAGGATATGTCGGCGGCGGACGCGGAGGGTGTCTGGAGCCCCGACATCGAACAGAGCTTCCAGGAGGCGCTGGCTATCTACCCGCCGTGCGGGAGACGCAAAATCATACTTTCGGACGAGGGCAAGATGTACGGTGAGTCCGGACATGATAGAACGCTTATAAATAACATTCATATTCTACGATTCTTTTATGCCAAAGGGCAACAAACTGGCAGACAGCCCATCTGATGTTAAATGGCTACTGTCGCCAATGGACAACTGTAAAACCAGGGGCAGTACCGTTGTGTTAATCCCTTTTTGTAGTGTCCCATATCATAACCCCATGGAAGCACCGTATCAGGCAACTTATTTTACAGCACTAACAGCATAATTAAGCTTCTTGAAAATCTTACGGTTGTCGCTATTCTTTCTGGCTTTTATTGTATATGAATGAGCAACTAGCCCCCGACGGGTGGTGAGAATTCAGTTTCAATTAATATGAGATGTTTCATCTATTTTAAGTCACCTTTCATTTTTCTTTAAGATAGAAACATAGTCATAAAATTTACGATCAAAGACATAAACTTGTATGAGCAAATCAATAATGACGCTGGGCATTTTCAAATGTATCACTTATGTACGATGCAATTTTTCTCACATAAATCTTGACCTACCACAATAAGTAGGTATTAGGTGCAGTCGTTGAAAGTGAAAATTTCAATACTAGTTTATCATGATTGGTTGCTAACCTGGGGCCTTTCATTTGTCTGTAACGGTTTCTGTATTCGCTATTAGTAATTCGATGTAGTAGCGTAACTAGGCAGCAATATCTTATTTATATCTGATTATGGTGTAGATATTAAGTTGCAGCAATGAGCTACAAAGAAATCTAAGGCTATTTAAAAATATAGTTAGAAATAACTTATTTTGTATAACAATTGAGATTGATTATATAAACAAATGTGAGAGTTTGAATGACTCCAAAACACACGGTTATTAATACTAGTTCAAAACATTGCGCTGATAATATTGACATCAAATAGGGGTAAAGTATCGCATAACTTTTCATGTAATCCTCTTAAAATGTTAACGATTTCATACGAATCAGAATATTCAGATAACAGTAGTTAAAGTTGATCATTTGAGGATTTATCATAACGCTAGTCTCAGCGTTCCATTTACCCATACATCAATTCAGTTGAATAATGGAGCGGTATCGAGACCACGCCACCTAAAATGAACAATGGATGTGGCACGAGACAAAAGCCAACGTAGATATTGATGACCGCCGACAAAGCGGTTTGCGCAATAGGATTCCGCGGAAAGACGTGTACCGACAATAATTATCTCAGGCGATCGGAACATGTCGCCGTTTCGGAGAAGTGGCCGTGTGGTATCGAGTTGCTTTTGTGCGATCCAAGGGTTCATCACGTAGTTTCGCGTGTCGAGAAAAACTTATCGATGAACTTGACTTTCGCTGTCCGCTTTGTTAGCAGACTCATTTTCGTTTCAATGTACTTTAGAGTGTTGACAGCGTAACAGGTTTTTCATTAAAATATTATTTGAGTTATACTTCTTTTGGCGCGTTAGGGAAAAATGATGAGATTAAATTTTTAGGATGCGCGCGCACACTGTCACGAAAAACCGACACCCTGAAGTTATTACGATGCGCGCGCGCGCCGTTACGAAAAACCGCCACCCTGAAGTTAGCTATAGTGAACATTTTGTTTCTTTGTATTTGTTATTGTATTTCTTTGTATTATAACTTTCAATGTATTATACCTTTTACCTTTTTCAATTGTTAGTGTCGTTTTTTCTACAAACGTAGAATAAAGCGAAAGATGAATTTTTTTTTAAGATTTTTATCTTGTTATATGTTAGTATAATACATTGGCATGCAATCTAACTTTATAATCATCGAGATTCATATAACCATCGAGATTCATAAAACACATAGTAGAAATTCAAACGATACAAATAAATTAATACTTCTCAAATCAACGGTATCCTTATTAGGTAGAGAAGTGTATGGATAAGGCCACCAAAATTATCGTTTTTGCCTCGGGCAAATGATATCAAAATGTCAACATCAATTTCAAGAGAAACCTAAACATAATAACTCTGCTGATGGTCGGAATCTGCGAAGTAATAAATTCGCTACATTTTCCAAATCTTAAACTGTACTTAACGTATCCTTATAAAATATAGACTGAAATGCTACGCAGGACTCCCAACTTTAGGCAAAAATCAACGTTGTTCATCAAAATAAAATGTTATAAATACGATTTCCTTTTTTTTTACTTTGATAAATCTAACATTAAGAGTACAATCAATACAGGATAAGTAACTCCAAGTATATGTAACTATGTTGCGAAAATATTAAATATGTGGTTTGGTTTTAGTTATTTTATTTGGTTTAATGTTCTTTCCAGTAAATCCCATATTCTTCTGTTTTTATATTACGAATGTAACATAAACTTGAATGTAACTTCTGTATGGAGCAAGCTTTACACGACAATCATGTGATGAAAAAAATGCAACTGAACATCAGTCTGTCAATTCTGTCTATATCTTTAAAGAGCTTTGTCTCACTCAGTCACCCACTCTTTATATGGGGATTTTTAACCCAGGTTATTCACTTTTCCGTACAATTTCTTTCTTTTTTGCATACAAACCTTGTCCAGGAATTCACAAACAAAACAAAAAAGAGTACATACATACGTCAATCTATTTTTATTTATATGACGAATATAAATATTCGTATATATATATATATATAAGAGCCTTTATTTTAAGAATTGTATGTACAAAATAACTAAATACCAAGTTTGATCCTAATCAAGCATAAAACTTGTACCACATAAATAATTGGACCAAGACCTGGTATTACGTTTTTCTGTTTGTAATAAATTAACTGCAAGAATTTCAAATGTAAATATAATTATTAGTCCCAATGTTTGAACAGCTTAATAACTTATTAGATTAATTAGTAATAACTGTATATTATAATAAAAATAACTTGTATTTTAATCGTTGAGGGTGGCCGAGGCGAAATTTTTTCACGTTACATTGTTAACTCGGGAAGCTCGTTAACGGGAACGTGACGGTTGTTACTTGAAACGTTTTGCTTTAATAAATTAACTACAGAAGTAAATCCTTGTTTAACACTCATTATGCGGTTAAACGATGGTAAACGTCACTTATATTTGTTACCGGCTTTTATATTTACATAAATATTTACTCCCGAATGAATTCATAATTAAGTTAATTCAAACTTTGTAATTTATAGGATTAAGAGATAAATCATGGTCTATGTTATGATTGAAAATCATACTGTATGATCAACGCTAAATTTCTATATCATTTAACCTATATTACTAAGCATTATAATCTATATGTTGACAAACTATGTTACATTATTAATCTTTCACAATTTCATAATTGTAAAACTGATCAATAATATTCGAGGTAAATTCGCACAAAAATAAAACTGCACGATATGATGGCCGTTGCGACGTGTTCCCACTCTTGGAATTTTGTATAAATTAATAAGCATGTTTGAAGAACCAATTGCTGTACTTTATTATCTATAATTATAACGATATGCATTGTGTTTTTGGATAAAATATAGCTTAATGCTAATCTACTGTATGTCGAATTCGGACCGATGACACTGCAGCATCTACATCCAAAGTTTCTTTTGGCAAATAATCATGGCCTATAATTTGTCATGCCAAAACCGTCAACAGAATTGTTGAAGGTTACCTCAATAGTTTTTGCATCAAGAATCACTGGAGACTATCATGAAGAAATGAACGACGGAAAATCTACCGAATAGTTTACCTCAATGTTGAGTAGCCTCCCCAAAAGCCTCTATTATAATTATAGGCAACGCTCCGTACCACTGTATGCAAATTGATACATTAACTACCCAATCCCAAAAGAAAGCTGACGTCCTCGTATACTTTCAGAAAAATTACTTATACTTAAAACTTACTTAATATAAATTTGTTAAAACCGGAATTAGTACGCGTTTGTTGTTTGTTGGAGTTAGTGTGGGTTCCGATTAAAGAATATGCTGCAAAAGGCAGGACAGAACCCCCACTTTACTCCACAAAAATACCAAAAGTATTAAAAGAAGCTTATGGAACACGTAAGTGACTAAAGGAGAGTGGGAGAAGCTTGTGAATGGTTGGGAAGTAAAGTGTAAAGAGTTGTAAAAGTACATAATATTTAACAAAATGAAGCTATAATTGATGTAAGTTATGATAGCAGCGACGATAGTAAAAATAGCAGTATAGACAAATCTGATAAAACATGATTTTTACGGCACATATTTTCTGTCTCTTTCTGTATGATTGTTTATATTCTGTTCAAATGTTTGTATGTATAATATACATTTTAATTCCCATATTCAGTTAATTAAAATATGTTAATATATACACCAGATAGTCCTTGACCATAATTAGGTACCTACATAGTATTGAATTAACATAAACCTACCAATATCTCAGTTACTATACATTTGTTATTCACCGATATGTCTTTGATATTCAATCCAATAAATAGCATTCTCTAAAAATCCCGTATCCAACTTTCCAAATTGGTTTATTAATTTTTCTATGAAGTGTAAGTAACAAATATAAAAAAATACATCCTAATTAAGGGCCTCCTGCTTTTTTGAACTTAAAGATAACATTAATCTAACTAATATAGTTGAGTTTTTGGCGGGATCTAAGTCTTAGCTATTGTGGATTTTATAGTTCACTATGAATCTTGTGTTTTTTGACTCTATATGTAATATTGGTGATATTTTACGTATTAAAGTACAGTTATTGGGCATAAGTTATGTGGATGCGAGATGATATCACGGACTGTGAATTGAGATGCTGCAAAAACTCCATAGAAAGTTCTAACAAGGGAGCCACCATCTTGTTAGAATACTGAAATAATCACAAAACATTTACAATATTATTTCCTGCTCGACAATGCTCCTAATCATCTAGAAGATTGGTTGCGAAAAAGAAAGAAAGATCTAATATAGTTACTACTCTAACATTAATAAACTGAAACATTAACACGGCAATCTCAAAAGGCATTTTTGAAAATGTGATATCACAAAGGTTATAGTGCAGAATTGACGTGGAACAATTATTAAAGGGAGCCACCGCCATTACAGTGCCGGACCACATTAAGTTTACGTCAAGCGTCGACATTATACGTCCCGGTTTTAATTAAAGGACTGCCCGTTCACGGGCGTCGTAGTGCCAAATGGAATTGCTAAACAAATTCACCACAAAGGCGATGTGTCCACCTTAAGTGATTTAATAGGCGTAAAGAAATGCGATGTTTAAATTAATTCAGATAGAAGCGACCCAGTTGAATGGGCTTTACGCTCTTTTGTAAAAACGCGAGCAAGAGGAAAAATAATTCATATAAATATAATTTAGTTTTTATTACGAAATACAATATAAACTGGAATAGTTTTGAAATATTTGTGAATTATTTATATTATTAGGTTTGTTACACTACGAAACATTCATAGTAAAAAAATGTTTAACAAAAAAATAAAACTGGCTTCAAAATGTACTAAAACGTTGATCATAGTGAAGTAGGTATCTACATAGCCTTAAATTGTTATTAATCTACCAATTTCTCAAATTATTATAAATCTACCAATTTCTCAATGTTATGGTACATTTCATATTTGATTTTGCGGAACTCCCTGATATACCTACGAATTCCAAGGTACAATGCTAATGAAAGTTAAATAGGACATCCTTAAAAATATCCTCTTCGCAATAATTTTCCAGATCAGTTTAGAAATGAAGAAGTTCTGGGTTAACAAACATTAAAAAAACAGCTGTATTAAAGATCTCTTAGAAGTCGGTTAAAAAGCCAATCAATGTATTCTAATCAAAAACAATAATGGAATGTTTTACGTCGTAATTTAAACTTAGAAAGGACTTAGGAAACATAATAAAGAATTCTATACAATCATAATGCAATAAACAAGTAGTAAAGGAGCTTCCATAACTTTTTAAAACATTTCCTTTGTAAATACAAGCCTAAGGTTGTAAACAACTGTGACAACAAACAAATGTGCCTCGCTGGAAGCTTAATAAATCAAAAAAGCCTTCTCTGAAGCCTTATTGATATTTAAATATCATCTAGTGAATTTAAGTATATAGCGCTGAACACTCTGAAACAATGTTTTTAGGGTTTCAAATTTCCAATATTCGAAAATTTTGCTGACGACTTGATATTTGTTTTTCCGCAGCATCGTCTAAGATACTTATGCGATTGTAAAAAACATTAAGGATTATAAAAATACTCTTCCTATTATTTGGCGAATGTATATGAAGATATCTTTAATTATAACAATAGTAACACGCAAACATAGACAAAAGCCTTTATTGGGACAATCAACAGCAGCGAAAGAGCGTGTCTTCGTATAATAATTGCGGACACGCGCGGCGTCGTCCGGACAATATATGATCACATTACTTGGGGACGTGTCCTCCGAGCTTAATCTAGCGGCCTGAAAGTGCGTCACCCTTGTCCATCGACTACTGTACGTTTACCCTCGCCCTCGAAACTCGGTGGCACTCCTCTACCACTAGATCACCTAATACGCAAACATATTATGTATATTCCTTACAAAACGATCTGTATTTAAAAATAAAGTTTATATATTTTTAATCCCATTATTTTGTACACTAATAAACTAATTGCTTTCAAATGTATTCCCATGAAATATATAACTGTCCCAAAGAATAAAATTAAACACTTTACCAGATAGATTATATACGTTTATGAAATTAGTTCGTTCTGACATTATACTCCTGTCACAATAATATGAACGTTTCGCATAGTGAGTCCTTCTAAACTATAAAGTATTTTTCAAACTAGTTTATTTCCCGCAATTCGTATCCTACATAAATCTTAAAGTAAATAAAGCTGTACAGAGAAGCATTGCCTGAGTTTTCTAATTTAGATCATATTGACCCCGAGTTCATGTTATGTCATTATTGAGTGAGTACAGTGGCTCCGCTCCGCCTTAGTTGCTCGACGGAGGCAAGTTGTCTAAGTGAAGCTCACACGCTGCGGTGTGTAGTTGGCAACAGTTTACCAACAAAGCCGGTCTTCGCAGCACCGTTGCCGGCACGTTCGTGAGTTAAGACATTCAAAACCGCTCAATATCCTGGCAGTATGAAAGTTTCGTCGGCACACGGCTTCACGTGGTCCGGGTGGGAGGGGAACGGCGGGTGAGGGGTACGCCGGGAGGGCTAAACTATGCGAAGAATGCGCAATTAGTGAGCGAGCGAGCGTGTAAGGGGCCCGGCCGTGCCGCCAGCCGGTGAACGCAGTAAGAAAATATAAAGAAGGGGCGGGCCGCCCGCGCCCGTTGTTTTGCGCCCCGCCCGCCTTCGAGCATAACTCCCGATTGTCTCCCGAGAAATCCTCCTTAGACCTGTCGCGACTCAACCCTTTCCGCGAGGATTTGCTTCGCATAGCTTCTGTCTGGGTCAGCGTGAAATTCGGCTAAGACGGACCGAACGTTAAATTGAAACAATCAAATATTATTTATGTTTATTAAACATTCTTTTGCAGCGACAATTGAAGAAAAAAGTACATTTATAGAAAGCGTATAGCATTTATAAAATATATAAAAAGCGACGTAGGTACAACAATATTATACATTTTTAAATATTTTTTGGACATGATTATGAAGCGGCTTTTTAGTATATGATTATAGAGATACACGTGTCACTTCATAAATGGACCGTTTATTTTGAAAGTGGTGTAAGTCCATTTTCTTTTGTTTCGAGAAAATTAAAGGTTGTTATATTTGTTGATTTAAAAATACAGGCAAATCATATGAGGTCTGGCATTGTTTCCATTGTTTTATCAACATTTAATTTGTTTATATAAATTTGTTTTTGGCTAATCAGACTACGATAACACATATTTATGTGCTGTAAATGGACTTACGTCACTTTCAAAATTAGACAATTGCAAAAATCGATTAATTTCAATTTTGAAAAATCAAATATCGCTTAAAATATACTTCATTTTAATATAATTTTGTTTACAAATACGCGTAACAACACATAAAATTTTATTTTAGACGGCAATTACATTGTCATTACAAGAATTTACTTATTCTCTGCATGTGGTAGTGTTTCAAAATATGCATGATGCACCGAAGGTAAATAGGATAGTAGCTGCTTCATGTCTTTATATTTTTCGTACGTAATAGGTCTGACATTTTGGTACAAAGGCTCCAGGGCGATTTTTTCAAATTTTAACGGTCTTCCAGGACGTAGAGGTAATAAATTGATAATTTTAAATTCTGTGTCCGTCATCGTTGTTTTATAAAAAATGGTATATGGTGCAATTTTGAGGAACCTCAACTAACATATTTGCAACCAATTGACCTGATCCCCATTAGTATTTTTTATCTGTTTTTTTAATTGCATTTTGGAGAATTTTTGGTGAAATAAAATTCTCCCATTTCATTTCATATAAAATGAATTTATCCTGTTTTCTACATTAAACACGGAGAGGAAACAATGCAAATCGTCCGCGGGTGAAACCGCGGGACACAGCTAGTATAAAATAAATGAAAAATAACAAAACACTGATCGGCATCCATCTGCTATGCCACCTACCTCTGTCAATTGGACTTACACCACTTTTATAATCGATGATTATGCAATTTCATTTACCGACCTATTTTAAGTTGTACAAAACATGGGATTTTTTTGAGAAATTAAACACGGACTAGTTATATATAAAAAAATACATTAAATTAAGCATGAATTACGTGATAGCACATTTTTCTCAAAAATGGACTTACACCACTTTCAAAATAAACGGTCCAAATAATATTCCCTAAGTGATAGTCGTTTTATTTATACATTATAATTGTGATCCTGTCGTTCATTATAATTTAGATGAGATATATATGCCTTTATTGTATTTGTGGAAAAAGCTTTAGGAAGAGCTTTACCCAAAAACAACCGTGACGTCGTGCCACAGGTACGACGTTAATGTATTTCTGATGGATCTCCAATATCTCCCCATTTATCGGATAAATTACGTTTTGAAATGTTCCAAATGATAACAAGAAAAAGTCCTGCAATAATAATAATCGGGAACTTTATTATTTCAGTATGATTTAAACGAATCGTATAGAACACCGGTAATAATAATAATTATCTTATTTTCTAATAGTATTCAATATTCATAATACGGTAGCGTGCACGCACAATTTCATCGTAGAGCGCGCGAGAGCGTGGCCGCGTCGCGTCGCGCTGGCGATGGACCAAATTAGCCAACTAACGAACTAATAAATAATGATCTCTTGTTTTTCTATTCAACTTGGAATAGAAACGTTTCGAGTTTATCCATCTCTGCACCAAACTATTTATAGAAGGATGCACACGACGATTCGGGTGAAAGCACTCTTAATGCTCAATTCGCGGGCATCGTTGTCACATGAACCAAGTTGAAACAAGCTCACTGACTACCACATACTATGCGTATAACAGTATCTATAGTAGTACGTACTAACAGCAATTCGTTAGAGTAGTCGCATTTACTAATTTTAATTTAACAGCCGACGTGAAAAGTTTACGACGCTGCCATAATTTCGATGTAACTTCGAAAATGTTTAAGAAAAGATCTTTTAGGGTTTATTTCTCAGATTCGTCTTTTCATTTAATTCAACATTATAGAGATTATCATTATGAGAAAATTGTTTAAGGGTAAAAATCTTGTATTTTTTACGACCCAACGACGAGATTAGAAACTGAACAGTTCTGCAGATTTGCTCATGTTTAGAATAAATTTGACGTCTGTTTAGAATGGTCTAGATTGTGAATATCTTGTGGAGCTTAGTTCACAAGGTATGGAAACGTCTTTGGAATATAAGATAAAATTGGAATGAAACAGTTAAAATCAGAATCTGTTTACTTATAATTTGCTTTATTTACAAAATAAAACTAGAATATCTATCTAATACCTTTAAACGAGCAATTCTTGTATACTTTTATATTTGTATATATTCATGATCTCGGATATGGCGTCATCTATTTCCGTGAAATTTAGTATGTAGGTAGTTTCGGGGCGATAAATTGATCTACCTAAATTTAATTTATAGAAAACTTTTTTTTACTAAGATTTCAATCAAAAATGTTTTTTAAAGAACCGAGCTAGGCTCGGTCGCCCAGGTACTAATTATATACCAAAATACGTGAAGTACTTGCGCATTGTAATGTCATTCTTTACTTGGCGCCTTAAAACGACTTATTGATGCAAAACAAATACATACTCGTAAAACAATTGTGAACTTATGTCATATACGTAAGCATATTTATTTTAGATGTAATTTTTTATAATTACATATTATTATTAACAATATTTAACCCGATGAAATAATATTATCAAACGAATAACGATTTTATTATATAAATTTTTGCGTCAATTAAAATGTTCAAGTTTTAAATAATCCAAAGATCTTCAAGGACAAAACAAAAAATATAGATAGGTAATATGTTTGTTATCCATTTTAAAACTTTAAGAAATAAGAGTAAGGTAGTGTTTCCATAGTATATTAATGGCTTCATTTAATAATAACCATTCACCAATAATATGAGGGGCAGTAAGAGAATGTCCCGTCTACGTACAAATAGTTCGATACAAGCACATACACATTCGGCTCAACGAGCAACCAAGGGGTTAATTAAATTCGCACCAGCCTCTCTCGTCACCATCGCATTCCCCGAATTCAATGAGATTTCAATTTACTTTACTCTCGCCGAGTCTTCCTCTGTTGTTCGCCAATTAAAACCCTATTAGTTGCCTAAATTTTGCGGTTTCTGTTAACGGGCGGCGATTCAAAAACTGAACAAAAGAGCGTAAGAGTAGAAATTAATTTATAAAATATTTCAATTAACAGTTGGATGGTTGAATAAAAAAAATGTTCTTAACATTCTCTCTGATATATTTTTTAATCATTTTTAGGTTTTTAGCGTTTGGTCGTAACTTTACCTGGTGTTAAATGACGATTTGGTCCAAGAACGTAAATGAGGTAAACTGGAGAACTAACTTTCAATTGGAGCTATCGGAGCACACCCATAGCTGCTTGACGACAGATTTTCATCTTGTGGATGTTACGAAATGTTAGGGCTTAGGAAAAACCCTACGCTAGTATGCAACAAAAAACATACCATCATTATTACTTTTTTACACCATTATTCTATTACTTACTAGCTTCTGCCTGCGACTTCGTCCGTGTGGAATAGTTACTTTGGGCTACCGCTAACACACAGCGGACGGAAAAAACTCCGATTTTCAAACATTCTTCATTGGTGCTGCACTCCTATTGGTTTTATCGTGATGATACAACCTTACAACCTTCCT